>JAQHUG010000064.1:8843016-8859527 GCA_028555095.1 Dicrostonyx torquatus
AGGGATAAAGAAAACATGCTATTTTTACCTGTATCTGTTGTAGTCATCCACTTGAAAAATAGAATGCAACCACATTGTAATTTTTATAACCTGAAAGATTTTTGCTGGGTATCTAAGCTGTAAGGGAAAGAATAAAGATAGAGTTAATGGGAGAAAAAAAAATCAAGAATCAGAGAATTAGAAGGGAAAAAAAATCAAGAGAGTTAGAAGAAATAAACAGAGACAGAAAGGTCATTTCTGGATAGAGATAAGTAAAGAGAATATAGAACATAGAAGGAGAGAGTACAAAACAAGAATAAAGAAAAGGTCTGAAGGAAACCATCAAGAGAGTTTATGAATGTCTTTTCCCTTAACCCCTCAGACAAAAAAGTCACAGTATATTGGCTCCATGGATTCCCTTTGGGCCTTGGGCAGCAGAGAATGGTTTCTGGGCAGCAATAAGAATCCCAGTGCTGCTCCCTACAAGACTGTGGACAGAGAATCTCAGAGGCCACAAAGACCATAAAGTCTTTTCTCACTAGCATTGGCCACATATTAGCAGCAGATAGTAAGATCTTATTGCTGAAGACCTTGAACACTGTGACTCTAAAGATGAAGAAATCAGGCTTGAACTGAGCAGAAAGTTTACCCCAGCTGATTTGTTCTTTTAGTGCCACAGATTGCTGTGCATGCTGAGGAAGTAGAATTAAGATCTGATGTCCTGGCTGTTCTGGCTGCTTATGGACAATATATGCCTTGCTACCAACAGATCAGGCAATATTTCTCTAGTGATGCTGTAGTAGCAATGCTATGATGGGTACAACCAGTCACTCCACTTGAATGAAAGCATCTGCACAGGAGGGAACTCTTGTTCAGTTCTGTGAACAAGAGCAGAAACTCGTGGCTTCCAAGATCAAAAGCCCAGTGATGTGGTTACTGCTTTTGTTTTGTTAAACAGCAGTGATTTCCCTATTAAAATGTCTCATAAACACATATGTACATGTCCATAGATCACTGCTATGTTCAGCCTCAGTCACAGAACTGCTGAAAATATATAACTATTACTATGTATGAAAGAAAAAAATATACATCCCACTTTCCTCAAAGGCTCAATGAACTTTGGAGACGACTGAGCAGAAAGAATGTAAGAGTTATAGGAATGGGTGGGAGTGCTGTGTATCTATCTGTTTCAGATTGGAAAATTACCTTATGGAGAGAATTTCAGGAGGACCACAAAGCTCAAAACATATTTACAAGCTTTATGACCCTTCCCTGACTCTCCCCTATCACCAAGGTTGTATAAGCAGGAAAAAATTTGCTAAGAAAGAGACTCTTTGATGGATCTGCCTAGAACCTGCAGTGGGAGCTCAAGCTTTCATGAGGCATCACCAGTGAAGAGGGAGCTTTTCATATAGCAATACAATGAGTCACACACTCTCCTCAAATTAGGTTCTCACAAACAGTCCTAATAAATCTAGTCGGTCAGCTGGCTAGACTTTTGTGAAATTGATTCTTTATTTATTGTCATTGCCCTGTCTGGGGTTAAGGACATTCACATGATTCCCTGGAAAAGTCATACAATATTGCACAGGTTCCAGGGGACAATATGGAGACACCTCCATAGGTCAAGTTCTTAGGAGAACTTGCCCACAAATGATACTACAGAGAAATAGTTGGGAACAAAACTGTGCTAAAAATGCAGAATAAAATATATAAAACATGGAATGAAAATATGCATTAAAAGAAAAAGCCAATGAAAAATCAACTGTATTAGACAAATGCTAAGTTTTGGGTTGTTTGTTTTTAGACTGTGTCTGTCTATATAGTACTGACTGTCATAAAACTCTTCATATTGACCACAATAGTCTCAAACTCACAGACACCTGCCTGCCTTTTTCCCCAAATGCTAGGACTAAAGGTATGCACCATGCTTTCACTACATTTTTAAATACGGTATTTGCTTAAGTGCAGTCATATCTCTTTTGCATATAAGATTTTTCACCCTATGCTTCCATATTATGAAATTCACTTTTTATCCAGAGTTCGGAAAAATACACCCACTTCTTTCTTTATATTCTTTCTTGGAAATTTTTGACCCTTCCATGATATACTTGGGTCTCATACAGCAGAGACACCAAGAGTACTCAGCAGTTTTGTAATTTTCTTGCTACCACTTCTCATCAATTTGTCCCTGCTGTCTCAGGCTCCAGCAGGTACCTAAGAAGTCAATTTTCTATCCAGATGACCTGGTCCAGGCAGAGAAGAGCAGGGAGAGGACAACAGGTAAGAGTGGGAGATAGGCTGAAGGGTTACTGCTGATGCTCATTTGAGAGCGATGGGTAGCACCTTAGGGGAAAATGGTGTTGACACTCATCCTCCAGGAATACATGTCCAACTGAGATTGGCAATGATCTTAATCATTCAAAGTACTGACCCAGCCCTTTGCCACTGTGTCCTCACCCTGTCCCTGAGGCAGTGACAAAACAGACCTTGAACACTGGCCCATCACAGAAAGTCAAAGTGAGTACAAACATCCAGAGATCTGCAACCAGGTCTGTCTGCCTTGTTTGAGGGATGATGAGAGTCTTCAGCAATCTTCTTCCCCATACCATTACCCTCAAACTTCCCTCCTGATTCCAATATGTCTGTAGGGACCTTCAGACATTTGCCCATTGCTCAGTGCTGCCCACCCTAGTGCCCTAGTGGCTACCTAATGTCTCCTGCCCCAGTGTCAGACATCATTTGAAACTACTTGGCACTGGCTGTACATCACTTGAACTTCCAGAATGTCGCATAGCTCTACAGGACTGTTGGGTGCTGTGCTGTTTGGTGTCCCCACTGTGGGCTGCACTTTGAACTGTGAGCTAAGGCAAACCCTTTCTCCCCTAAGCAGTTCTGATTAGAGTGTTTTATCGCAGCAACAGGAGAAGAAACTGAGGCAGGGGCTCACAGGCACTGTATTGACCAGGCTCCTCTGTTCTCTGCATACGGAATCCTGTCTTCAGGCACTCACCCTCAGATCTGAAAAACAGGAAACCAACCCACAGCCTCTTCCAGAACACATGCCTGTGCTCCACTGAGGTCACCTAGCACAACGACCCCTGAAATCCCACACCAACCCCTCCAAGGTTTAGGTGTTGAGATTACAGCCACTCAAAGGAAGGGGATTTTCTGTCATCAATGTCCCAATGCAGTTAGAGAAGGGATAGAAGGCTGAAAAGACACATGGGGACACTCACGTGACCGTGGTCTCAACCTCCAAAGTTCCTGGTTGCGGGCACGATACTCTAAGAGGGAACACTACCAGAGGTTTCCTCAGCTCTGTCTGGTTCCTTTCACTCACTGTAGCCTTTACGTACCACACACCTGAGAGCTGCAGCAGATGGTCCTGAGCCCACACTTGCCCAGCTCCTAGTCTACCCCAGATTCCCATGGGCATGCAGCCTGAATACATATCCCAGAGACCATGATGCAGCCCCCGAGGTGGTGAGGTTCTACTCTCCAACCCCATGATGCTTAAAATTAGACTAGAACTACAGTTTGGTGGCTCAGTAGAAGCAAAAGGTGTCTGTCTCCAAAGACTCGAAGCTCCTAGGAGTCTAGGAAACAACACATAAAGGTCCGAGATTTTCTGGTTCTGGGTTTCACTGCTCTAGGACCTTTCCTGATCCAATTCTGTGGCCCAGGAGGCCCATGCATGCTGGAGAACAGCAGTCTCTGCTCAGACTCAGAGGACTTAAACCCTCATGATTGCTAACTCCATTCCTCAGGCACTGGCCAACAGTCAAGCCTTCACATACCACCATCCACCATCCCTCCCTGCCTTACTTTCTTTTCTTCCGAGAGGAAGGGCAGGTCATCTTGGGCCTGTAAGACAGCAACCAGGATGCACAGTGTGACAGTCAGGAGCAGGCTCTGCATCTCCAGGATCTGTGCTCTCAGACAAGGCAGGTCACTGGGTTGACACATTGAGTTTCTGTTGGACTCTTCAGTGGATGCCATTTATGGCCACAACTTACACTGGCCACACCCCTCCTGGCCATCAAGTCCATCATTTGGCTGGATGTTGTTGCTGTTGGGATCTGGTGTTGTTTCACTGCCGCCTCCGGATAAAAGACACAATACCCCGCAATATCTGCACCACCCAATGGTGCTACTCCTGTAGGACTCCAGAGTGGAAGTTGCTCAGTTGTGTGGCAGAAACACAGTCTGTACTCTGGGCCAGTAAGGGAAGGCTGAGTTCATTCTTTTGCCATACCTAAGCCTGCTCTCTCTTTTCAGACACCCATGGCTATCCTGGAAACATTTTATGGAAGGTAATTTCTCAGTTCCTACTACTCAGAAAAGGACTGGGCTTCCCCACACACAGTACTGCTGATTTCCAGATCAATGCTGCTCTTGCCTGACAGGACACCCTTGGTGTTGGTAGGGTCCCTGTGTGTTGACTCAGGGTCTCCTGAAATAGCACCTTCTCTGAGAGGCTCCTAACTACACTCAAGCCCACAGTCACCTGAACTGAAGCATTCTGCACCTGGGCCAGCTGTGCTCTCCTAGAGCACTTCCGACTCTCAGGCTTCTCACTCCTTCTTCACTGCTACCCAAAACCCACCTCCTTAATTTCATCCTAAGCACCTGAGGAGTAGGGCCTTGATGCCTGTACTTTAAAATTTTATCCTGAAGCTTCAGAAGATTTGCTACATGTCAGGGGTGACAATTATGTGTTCACTAAAGGTTATCTCAGAGTGTTTCACCGGCATAAGCTCAGGGACATCAAATTTGACAAGGGATACTGGATCCTCTGCTGTGTTGGTCATCTGAGGGCCCGGTGAAAGGACTGGTGGAACCCCAGCCCACCCTGCACTGTTGAGTCTCCTCCCACACCTGTGCCTTGCATGAGGTTCTTAGGTCTGGCACAGACACTTGAGAGCCAATGTTTGTACAACTGTGTCCAGTATCTCAGACTAGAGCTGCCACCATACTTAAGCTATCATCTCATTTGTCTGAATACTGACAAGACATCAGGGTGACCCTAAGTTTAAGTCCCTTTGGCTAAAAAAAAGGTGAGAGGAATGCAAAGAGCCCAGGAACTCTCTTGAGTCCACGGCAGAATTGCCCTGGCTGCCCTATCTAACAACTCAGCCCAGCTCCCTCCTCAGAATGAGAACTCTATTTCCTTCCTCCTCATCCTGTACTTCTTGGCCCTCAATGTCCTATTCTGAGACCCAGCTGGCTCAGGCTCTATAGACAGGTACTGGCCACACAATGGGATCATTTTGCCTTTGTGGATCCAGGTTGCACAGCTAAACATATCTAAAAACAGTATGGACTCAGGTTGGACAGCCACTCTACCTCTAAACAATATTAACACACACTCTGACAAGCCTTGGCTCTTGCTGAGGTGCTCATATGACATAGGCCTTGGCCCCAGCATGCAAGGTGCTATTTACCAGGAAGGTTGTTATCCCAAAGGTAGAAAGGGTGGGGCCTGTGCTTTTTAGAAGCAAAGAATAATGAGAAGGTTGGAATATCCAAGTCTGTGGTGCCAAGCATTTTTTTGATTGTTGTTTTACTGATTGAAATCAAATAGCATATACTTCAGTTTATGGATCACTGATGAAAGAATTTATGACAATGATAAATATCATTCTATCCTTTTAAAATGGCAATGAGAAATAATAGGCACAGAAATGGATAAATCATGAATCTCATGTCTAGTATAATGAGAAGCCTCCACACTCCTGTCACTCACCTGTCCTTTCCCGTGTCCCAGTGAGCTGAGTTCTGCCATAGAGACCCAAAAGTTAAAATGATGAGACAGACCATCCAGGGTTGGTGAAACAGGGATTTCAGTCAATCCTCAATGACTGAGACAGGGCATCCTGTGGAGGCCTCAGATAATACCTGATCTTAGGAGTCAGAAGAACAGGTGGTTGGGGTCAACCCAGGGGAGACAAGATGGTGAGATGGTAGGGTAGGAGAGGATTCCCTGTCCACAGTGTGCCATGGCCTAAGGTATTTCTCTGAGTGACCCCTTTCCATTCTGGTGGTGGTTCTCACCAAGTTCCCCAGCTCCACAGCTCCTGGTCTCACCACTTCTGGTTACATCCTTCACTGCCCTTGAATGTGAACCTCAGTTTGCCACCTTTTAGATGATGCTAAGTCACAGGTGCTTCACTGCAGGGTCCAGGGTCTGTGCATTACATACAATACATACTATTAAAGATAGGGAGGTGTTGATATCACCACCAAAAGCACCAGGCCAAAAGGGGTTGCCTGGGACTGAGGTTCACTGAAAAGAAGGAGCAGTCCTGAGATGAATATTGGTAAATCCTGGAATATGAACTGCGTAGTGGAGGCTACAGATTGGTTCTCTATAGACTTCACTTGAGGCTCCACTTGGTCCAACACAAATGCTTAGTTCCAGTTCATAATAAAGCCACTCCAAAGCATGAGTGCTCAGTACAAGAAGTGGAGGGTCCTTCAAGGTGCTGATGATGAACTCGGTTGACTCTTCTGTTTTTAAAGGCAGGTCCAGGAACACTAACTTGTGGCATCCCACCTCCAGGGCTGTAAGTCTCTCTTCTGTGTTTCAAGTGGCACACTCTGGTAAGGCCCAGATGTGTCCTGTAGTAGCACAGTCAGTTAGTAGATGCAGTTACTATTAGGAAAAGAGGAGCCTGCTGTGGTGCTGCACTTGGGATGTGGAGACAAGAGGGTAAGGAGTTCAGTGCAAACCTCAGATGAAAACTAAGTTTCAGGACAGACTCAGCTACATTAGACTCTGTCTCTAAAGAAATAAAGAAAAGGAAAAAGACTGTTTCTCTTTCCAACCCCTCTCTCTGTCCCTGTGTGTGTGTGTACATGCACACATATGTATGTCTGCCTTTTAATGTCCCTCTCTCCCCGGTATCACTCTGACGAAAATCAAGCAGACTAAGTCAGTCTCCCACTGTGCTCGTCTTCTGGGTGGCACACTTTTCATGTTTTTGAATCCTGATTTCTTTATTTTATTGGACTATTTTCATTTTCATTTTATGTGGTAAGTGACAATGACCCACATAGGCTCAGATATTTTTAAAACCTGGTCCCTAGTTTGTGGCCCTGTTAGGGTAACTATAAGAGTTGTGGCCTTGCTGATGGAAGTATGTCACTGAGGGGCAGGCTTTATATTCAAAAGCCACATGGCATTTTGCTAATTCTGATTTCTGTTTGTGTTTGAGATGTGAGTTCTCAATTGTTCCCAGTCACCATAGCTGCCTGCTGCAATGCCTCTCTGCCACAACAGTGATGGGCTCTTGTCCATTTGGAACTATATACACCCCAAATAGACCATTCTTCCATAAATTACCTTGGCCTTGTTTTATCAGAGAAATAGAATAAGAACTAAGACAGAACTTGGTGCCAGGAGTGGGAATTTGCTGTGACAGGCCTGACCATGTGTTTGGGCAGGGATTGCGATGGCACTGGAACTTTGGTCTGGAAAAGCCAATGGCAGATCAGAGCTCAGTGATTCTTCTGTGAGAGATGGGAAGGAAAGAAAGATGAGAGCAAGGCAGGTAATGGGGGACTTCCTTGAGAAGGTCCAAAGGGAACCAGAACCTCTACCTGGGTCATTCTGTGATATTTTGAATGAGTAGTCAGTGTTGCTGGTCAGCTGGAGATGAAGAATAGCTGTGATTACCAGGGACCAGCGCCAGTGAGGTGACACCACTGCTTCCCTCAGACAATCGGTGTTGGTTAGCTGGAGCTGAGAAATTAGCAGTGACTGAGAAAAGGTATAGTCTTCTGGGAGTATTCCCTCAGGGTCACACACAGAAGCTGTGGTCCAGAGGGAGCTAATGCTCCATCTTGTGCTTTCATCTGAACTTAGCAATGAGTAAAAATCACCAAAATAGTACTGGGTTTTATATAAGTTTTATTAGATTATTGACTTCATTTTACTTGTGGGAACTTTGCCTGCATGTGTGTTCTGCACCCACATAAGTTCCTGGTGTCCACAGAGATCAGAAGAGGGCATTCAATTCCCTGAAAATAAAATTAGAGAAGATTTTAAACTACTATATGGGGACTGGGAATCATCCCACATGAAATGCTCTTGACCACTGAGCCATCTCCTCAGTCCCTGGGGTGGTCTTGGTTTTAAAGGTGTAGACAGGTCATGGACAGCAGCTGAGGATTGGCATATGTAGCAGGAATGGAGCCCTGACGAGAGACCACTGGTGAGGATATAGCCTCAGTTTCAATAAGGACCCCAGTACATAGGGGATACCAGTACCATGTGTAATCACTGCCAAAGACAGCGACAGATATGAGGTGGAGGCTGGCCTGAGCCGAAGAAACATGCTATTTTTTTCCTGTACACAATGGATTTAGCTGCCCAGGCTCTTGGAGCTCAGGGAATTATAAGTGGGTCCCAGATATCAAGCAGTTTTTACCCTGTTGAAGTGTCATTGTGATTTTATTTGATTGTGACAGTGCCCTGATTTCTCCCTTTTGGAGCAAGAAGTATTAAACTTGTTTATTTTAACTCATTTCACAAGAACCCACAGTTGCGAGACTTTGGACTTTGAAAGAAACACTGGGTTTTTAAGCAGAACTGGATGTTTTACAGTTTGGAATTTTTGAAGTTGCGGGACTTTTTACATTGTTTGGGTTCTGTATTGTGATATTAATGTCAATGTGACAGCTTGGGAACAAATTAGAAAGGGAAGGCTATGGTTTAATACTGATGCATTTATGCATCAAGTTGACGGTGGTCCTTTGTGCTGGTTAGTTTTTATATCAACCTGACAGAAACTTAGACCTCTCCACAGAGAAGGAGTCTCAACTGATGTATTTCCTCTCTCAGGCCTGTAAACAACTCTATGAGTCATGTTCTTGATAACAAATGGTATGGGAGAACATAACTCATTGTGGGCAATATTGCCCCTAAGTACTTGGTCCTGGGCAGTATAAGAAATAAGGCTGGGCAAGTCATGGGGAGCAAGCCAGTGAGCAGTATTCTCCTGTGAATTCTGCTTCAGTTCCTGCCTCCAGGTTCATGCCTTGAGTTCCTGCTTTGGGTTTCCTCTGTTATGGATTGTGACCTGAAAGTTGTAAGTCAAAATAAACCCCTTTCTACTCCAACTTTGATATCAAAGAAAAAGAAAATCAAAACAAGACCCTGACTCTCATGATAAACAATGAACAGTGTCATAATTTCCAGCTGGACCAGTGAGGATTAAAAGGGGACTCAAAGACCTCATATCTATAGAATGTAGGGATGGTAGGGATGATGTGGTTGTCTCTGTGGAAATACTCAATGAGTCTAAAAACAAAACCAGAACTGACAAGTGGCACTGCCAAGACCCCAGGCTGTCACAATATCCCTGTCATGGTGGTACAAGCCAACTGATCCCAGCACAAAATGGTTTTCTCAGCTGATATTATGCAACCCTCTATTAATGTCTCTAGCTCTCCCTACATTTGTGTTTTTTAGTGTTCATTGTATTAAATATCACTTCTCAGTCTACTGTGTGCTCCTGAATCTGATTACTTAATTATATACTATTTTGAGTGGAATGTGCCATGAGGAAGGACAGATTCCCAAGTGTCCTAAGATGTTCAGGACCACATAATTGAATGGCTGCTCCCACTTACACATGCAGTGTCTGTCATATGTCAATATGACATGATTCAAGCAACACAGAACTCAGGTACTGAGGAGTCTAAGCTGTACTAAACTTCTTCTGGGGGGTAACTTACCATTAAGAACCTCAAGGACACGCATTTCTGTAGAAACAAAGAATAAACTGGGAATGAGGTGCAGTGGGTAAAGATCCAGACCCCTTCACACATGCAGCTTAGATGTCTTCATGACCAACACTTGAAGCATGGCCCTGTTGTCTTTGTGGGAGAAGAGAAGGGCAAATGGTGACAAAAACAGACACTGGGGACATGGAGAAACCCAAGAGACACTTTCAATACAGGAGGACATGGGGAGGTGTATGGGCAGGTTTAGATAACTAGAAGGAATCATGGTCTCATTGGTGGACTTAGGATCTCTAAAGTCAGTAGCTCATCTTTCTACTCAGGCATAATGATGTTTTCTGGTGGAAAGCCTATCCACTGTATGAATTTGTTGAAATCTTCTAGGGCCTCTTTGAGAATCTTTTTTATGGGCAGTGGCCAGATGAGTGAAGGATCATGACTCCACAGCTCTGCAGGGACCCAGTGGCACAAAGACAGGAACATTACTCAGCACTAGGGGCTTCACCTTGGCCCAGGTGCAGACAGGAAAGAAGGGAGCACTTAGAGTAGGCATGGAGGTAGTTTATGGATGGAGGAGATGGACATGAGTCTGAGGGGAGTTAACAAGGAAATGGCACATATCCTGTATGGCTGTGAAGGATGACACACTGACCCAGAATGACCATGGATAACAGGGACACTAGTCTGTTTCTCAACCCTAGAGGGACATTGTCAACTAAAGGCCTCTTAGAATCCATCCCTTCAAACAGACCTTCGTGAAACCTGAGACCCCAGGAAATGGTACTTGGCAGTTCACTGCTTAGAATTTCCATCATGAGTTATGCCCTGAGGGCCATATCTGCTCTTTTCCCTAACAGTTCCTGTCCAGCTCACCCTTCTCACCCAGATATTGAACACTACAAAGGCAGCACAATGTACTCAGAACCTGGGCACACAATAAGTCTCCCATATTAAACATTCTAGTTCCTAGTGTCAAACTGCTACTGCGACACATCCTCTGATTTGCAGTAGTGAAGACCATACAGGAAATAGGGTCCTGGGGTCCTACATATGAGCTCTCCCACATAAACTTCCCACTCAGAAAACTTGAATTCACTGTAGAAGATGCAATGGTACATTACTGGCAGCGTATAGATGTACATGAGAAACGTGTTCCAAACTGGAGCTGAACAGAGATAATCGCTTTGTAATGTCTTGTTCCAGACATTTTCTGACCATGCTAAGGAAATGTCTAGAGCAGTGGTTCTCAACCTTCCTAATACTGTGACCTATTAATATAGTAACTCATTTTGTGGTGACCCCAAAATTATTTTGTTCCTACTTCATAACTATAATTTTGCAACTGTTAGGAATTATAAAGCAAACATCTGCTAGACAGGATATCTGACATGTGACACACTAAAGGAGCCATAACCCACAGGTTTAGATGTACTATTCTAGAAGATGTTAATAATGGCCCACTAACTTCCAGTCATTGGAGCCTGAGCTTGGTATGGCCTCAACACAGGAACAAAGTTCTCTCCTGGAAAGGTGTCATTCCCAGGTATGGAGTCTGAACTAGTGGAGGCAGGGAAGATGGAAACTGAAGTTTGACACAACCCTTAGCAGCTGCACTGCCCTACTTCCTAGACCCTAAGCCTCAGTTTGCCTATGGGTCAAGAGATATAACTATCTAAAAGAAAGTGTGTTCTCTTCTGTGGAATAGCCTGTTACCTCTAGGAGTTACCTGGCTAGCTTTTCACAGAAGTTTAATGGGGCAGGGATGCTCCAGTCACAGGAGTTTGTCCCTGTAATGGAGGATCACATGCAGCCTTGGAGACTGTGGCAGTTCAGGTTAAGCATATACTTGACAAGCAGAAATCTCCTGGGAGATGTACCTTTGGCCATGCCAGTGGTGCATTATGCTTATAATAATTGAAGTCTTATGAACCATCTTAACTATGGTGAGACTATCAGACGCTAGGTGCCAGACCCTGGAACTGTATAAAACAGAAAAAGACAGCTGAGCAGGAGCATGTAAATATCTCTCACAATCTTCTGGCAGATGTTATGCAATTAGCTGCCTTGAATTCTCCACTGTGATGGGCTGTACCTTGAACAGTGAGCTAAAGTAAATTTCTTTTCTGAATTTGTTAACAAGGAAAATGATAACTATCTAGTCTTCAACTCTATCAGAAACCTTGAGAAGGAAACTGTATCATGTAAGTAATCAGGAATTGTAAGCTAGTGATTTCCAAAAATGTGAGAAATGACTGAAACTGTTGATGGCCTGGGCAGTCAACCAAGGTTCCTCTGTAATGTTGGGGGCATCTGTCTTTGGCCTATAGGCCTAGAATATCTGACAGACTTTTCTGTGAAGCAGAATCTTTGAAGGACTGTGCTGCCTTGTCTTGTCAAAGTTAAACAGTCAGTTCTTTTGTGTCCTGCCTGTACAATTTGGAGAACACACTGTCAGCAATTGAGACAAGAGCAATTTCTTGCCCAGTGGCTAACTTCTGCCATAAAAAGTAAACTCCACACACTAATAGTGGGAGACTTCAACACTCCACTCTCACCACTGGACAGGTCAGTCAGACAAAAAAAAGAAAGAAAGAAAGAACAGAAATAAGAGAACTAACACCTCAACTACAGCCTGTGGGCAGAGCCAGCAGTTCATTTGGATATAGAATTCTCATGCAGTGGCCTTTCTTGCTACAGATTGGTCATTACATGCCTCAGAGCAGTTTCAAGTCCCTGCACACTCTCCCCTGACCCTGTGCCTGGCCACTCATATATTGCCGCCGCATGCTACGGAAACTCAGGAACCACCGTGGAGTACACAATCTGTGATTTATACTAAATAACTGTTCTTAATCTAAAATCTAAACTCTAAAATCAGATTTAGTCGAGCCACATGGCTCCAAGTGCGTGGCAACACCTACTGACAGGTAATGGTTACTGCACCTACTACAGCTAACTAAACCAAAGGTAAGATTTAATATCAAAAATATTAATTATACTAAGGCTGTACAAATGGGGTAATTGTACAAATTGACAATATTTGAGGAGAAATTACAGGAGGCACATGTGGATAGTGTGAATCCAAATCTTAATTGTATTCTAGTTATATTGCCTTCCAGAATTTCTCCTACAGGAATTTTAAAGCAGAGGGATGATATTATCTTAGAATGGATTTCTCTACCACATAAACCAAGTAAAAAACTGAAAATTTATGTGAAAATGTCTCTGAATTAATTATAAAAGGTAACTTGAGACTTCATCAATTAGCAGAGATTATAGAGCCTTTCACTACTGTCACAGTTGTCATAGCTCCATCTTCTGGTGCCTACATGCTTCTTTCTTTCCAGTGACCAACTCTGTTGAAGTCCAGATGTGCTGTGAGTTACGATAGTTTATTAAGTCTGTTCCTAATTGTATAAAAACAGCCTGATGTGGTAGTAGAAAGGCAAAAACAGGAGGACCAGGAGTTCATTACTAGCCTTAGATTTATACTGAGTTTTAGACTCGCCACAACTACATTGGATTCTGTCTTTTTTTTTTTAAAAAAAAAAAAAGCAAAACCATTTAAACAATTGAAGTAGAAAAATTCTGTGTCATTTCCATCAATCAATTCTGAAAAGTCATTTGATAAAATTCTGGGTAAGAACTGTCCAAAAGAGAAACCCTGTCTTGAAAAACAAACAAACAAAAAGAACCGGTCAAAGAAGAACTGTCTTTTCCTGTGTTGATAATGATCAATAATATTCAATTTTCTGCAGCTTCTGGGAAAAATGAAGGAATGGGATTCTATGTGGGGATGGTGTGATTGTCTCTGTGAAAGGATCCATGGCGTCTAAAACAAAACCAGAACTGATGAGTGAGTTGGCCAAGGTCCCCAGCTGTAAAATTTTCCTGAAACCGTGGTGCAACCAGCCATGTAGAACAGATCCTACTGCCACATGCTTTCCTCCACTGATTTTCCTACAACCCTCAGTTAGTGTCTCTAGTTCTCCTTGCACTGTGTTGTGTTCATTGTAGTCACTATCCCTACTCAGTCTACTGCATGCTCCTGTATCCTGATTACTTAATTATATATTATCACAAGTATGGCACATGCCAGGTGGAAGCCCCAAATGGAACAAGATTGAAAACAACTATAGGCACGAGGGATGAGTAGATTAAATGAAATTGTTAGAATTAGCATCACAAAGGGACATTTAAACACATAATTGAAGGTGGTGAAAGTAATGAACCATGAATGAGAAAGTGGACGAGAACTCCAGATGGGAAGAACATTCAGTAGGACTTGGAAGGGGCAGAAGGAGTCTGGTTGTGCCCGGAACAGACTGGAGGACATGGAAGATGGAGCAGATGGCAAACGGAGAGGAAAATGACCAGAGACCAGATTATAGAGAGGGTAGAGTAAAGAGCAGTGTCACTGTGGCAATTTCACTATTACTCTGAGTAAATGGAGACAAGGGGATGTTGTTGCCATGGTGAAGACATACCCCATTGGCATAGAAAAAGAAGTGAAATAAAACATAGTAAATGGAAAGATAACAGGAGTCAGAGAACATAAAGAACTGGAACATCTACCTTCTGTAGCTTTATCCAGCTTCCACTCTAGTTTTCAGGTTCTTCCTCCCCCTTCAAGATTCTGGGTGTTTACTCTGGGTGAGACCCTGTGGGTGATACCATCCCCACTTCAGATATCCCATTGCTCTCTCATCTCTATAACCACACAAACCACGTGTGGTCTCTGGTACTGTGTGCTGCATGCCCTACAGGTTTCCCCCTTGGACTTCAAAGGGCTCATGGTACCTTCCCAGTCAGGCCGCCTGCCTGGGTTCTCAGCTGTGATTGGTAATTCCTAGAGGGGGCAAAGAGGACCAGGGACCTGAGAAGTGTTGTTCAGCTTGTATGGCTATCCTCCATCCCCCAAAGGGATATTGGTGCAGAGTGGACAGACAGGTGTCCCATATTACTCATGAGTCATTGTTTTCTATTGTTTTGTTACACTTTTCAAAAAGAGTTTATTGATCTATTACATGCATGCAAATCACACTGCATTAGTCAAAAGTCTTGACTTCCAGAAAAGCTCTGACCTTGAGGTATAAATGGTGGAACCCATGGAATAGAACTGCATAAACATGACATGTTGACCCAACTTTGAGGGGACAACTGGAGGAAGCCAGTTATTCTCCAGTGATCCCGAGTAGATATTGAGTCCAACCCCAACCACAGTCATGGTTACTCTCTCACTCTGGGACAGACACACAGCTCTGATTACACTAGAATAAGAGACACTATGCTCTGGAGCACCACAACTTTGTCAACACACATGGAACCCAATAAAACAGATACATACCCAGTGTCCTTAGATCCAACTCCCCAACACCCTGTCCCACAGACAAGCCACCCTGTGACCCAGCCTCCAAAGCTGTTCTCTATATTGAGTTTCACGAGGAGCCTCTCATTTTCCTGAGGTCACTGTGGGGCTGGCTATTAAAGTGCATTCCTCCTAATAACACACTCTGATTCAGGAGAGACCTCCAGTGTGTTTCCACAACAGAGCACTCAGCCTCTTACCCCATCTCCTGGCTCCTAAGGGAAATCTCTTCAATATACATAAACCCTGTGTCTGAATCTTGGCAGGATGAAACCCTTCTGAGGTCCAAGACTGTTCCATTTTGTAATCAGCTATAAAAAAGGCATGCACCATGTCACTATCTCCATCCAATTGTCTGTTTTCTCAGTGGATCAAGGCCAGCCTGTATTCACAGTGTGGTCCAGTGTACAGAAATATTCTGGTTACCAGTAAAAGTCCCCACTCATTTTCACAGTTCCCAAAGAAACCAAACACAAGGAGTCTTATCCTATATATCAGATGCAAGACCATTTGACTCTGTTATTGTTTGATATCTGTCTTAGGTGCCATAGTAAGGAGAGAGAAGCTTACCAATATGTTAAGCCTTCATTTCCCAAAGGAACAGAGGGGTTCAACTTTCCTGGAAAAGACTGACACCCAGTTATCTCACTCTAGTTCCTTTATTAAAACATTTACAAGGATCACTGGGGCTGGGAAAGAGCCCAACTACCAAAGTCATCTTGCTCTTGCTACCCATGAGAGCAGACAACCCACACAAGTCTCAGTGCCTTTTGATTATGGCTAGTTCTTATCGCCATAAGAACTCTAGGTTTGCCAGGAGTGTCTTAGGTCCAAGGTAAGTGCAGCTGCAAGTTCTCATGCAGCACCAAGTGCAGAATTTTTCCATAGAGACATTTCTTGAAGGTTTAAACATTATTAAAATAATTTCTTAGTCTTTATCTATTAACCCAAAAATAGCAAAGGCTTTGCTAGAACACTTCACTCAAGGACAGACACAAAGGCTTTACTATACATTTTACTACACTATGTGACACAGCACCTGAGTGGATGAGCCTCATGGGAGCCTTACAACCCCTGGGTAGTTCTTTCATGCCAAGAATCCAGAGGAATGGAAAGCCACCTGCTTTTTGCACAAAAGGAGATGGTGCAGAGCTCCTGGACATGCATGTTGTGGAGCACTGTTCCCAAAGCATAACACCCACCAGAATTGTCAACAGCAATTGTGGTTACTCAAGAAACTATTGAGAACAAGATTGTCCAGGGATCCTCACATAAGGGGGAAGGGGCATCATCAGAACCTTACCTGGGTTTTCATCAAAGATCAAGAGATTTAAACTTTATGTAAGACAGTAATAAAAAGATTTGAATCAACTGAGGAACTTGTCAAACTGACTGATAAGCAAGGAGAGGAGGT
>JAQHUG010000065.1:8735-20669 GCA_028555095.1 Dicrostonyx torquatus
TCTCTGTGGCTTTGGAGCCTGTCCTGGAACTAGCTCTTGTAGACCAGGCTGGTCTCGAACTCACAGAGATCCGCCTGCCTCTGCCTCCCGAGTGCTGGGATTAAAGGCGTGCGCCACCACCACCCGGCTATTTTCCAGCTTTTAAAATTTACTTTATTCTACAAACGGAATGACTTAAAAATCTTTTATTTATAAATAATTGTAAATTTACATCAGAATTATCCAGGTAGCACCCATAGCATTCATGATGCCTGCCTAAATGTGTTATTGAGGATTTGCCCTGTATACTTTCATTATATGCCCACACCACATTTTTTAAAAAGTCATTGCTCTCATAAACCATGGCCCTTTATCTCTTTGCAATTTCTAGGATTAAGAATTTTTTTAGGGAGCTGGAGATTAAGCTTAGCTTGTAGAGTACTGGTCAAACACCTGTAAACAGAGACTATTCATTCATTTCCTAGCTGCCCAGATCCGAATAATCACACAAAAACTGTATTAATTACAACACTAGGCATTTTCCTAGCTAGCTCTTACATCTTAAATCAACCCATTTCTATTCATCTGTGTATCGCCACAAGGTGGCCTACTGGTTACATTCTGGCGTCTGTCCTTGCCAGCTATGTGGGCGTCCCCTTGACTTTGCCTACTCTCTCTTTATATCTCTGTTCGGATTTCCCGCCTGGCTTTACTCTGCTAAGCTATTGGCTGAAACAGCGTCTTTATTAATCACTGGTAATATAACATATTCACAACATACAGATCAAATACTTACCCGCATCAAATACCTACAAAGATTTGTGTTTGAACAATAGTAACATATTAAATCAGATGTGAATGTGCACATGCTTGTAATCCCAGCATTTGCATGGCAGGGGCAGATGAATCAGAAGTTCATTGTCATCCTTTACTATATAGTGAATTCAAGGACAATAAATAGGATGAAACAAGGGATGCATCACATCATGTCTCAATAAAAAGCTGGAGAGATTGTTCAGTTGGTAAAGTGCTTGCTCTGTAAACATGGGGGCTAGTTAGATTCTGCCCCCCTAGAACCCTTATACAAAACCCTAGCTGTTATGCCTGTAACACCAGTAATCTGGAGGATGCCTGGGGCTTGTTGGGTACCAGTCTGGTGGTACCAGTAAGCTCTAGGTTTAGAGAGAACCTGTATCAAAGAATAAGGTGGGGAGTCATAGAGGAAGATACCAGACATAGACTCTACATTTATACACTCATGTGATATCCCCACCTTTGTACACACACCCAGACACACACACACACACCCAGACACACGCTTTAGGATAACTATAGCACCATTATCAGTTTCAATATATTTAATTTTCATGTCATGTACTATTTCAGTTTTATTAGTTTACCCAGCAGTGTTCCTTACTTATAGTCTGTTCTTTTCCTTTTGTATGGAATTGATTCTGGGATTTGTGTGTTGTTTAGTTGTCATTTCTGATTCACTTTAAACATTTATGAGATACATTTTTGTTTTGCGTATGGGTATTTGCCTCCATGTATGTCTGTACCATGTGTATGCAGTGCCTGAAGAGAGCATTGGGGCCCTTGAAACTTGAGTTAAAGACATTTGTTAGCCATCGTGTGGGTACTGAGAATCAAACTATGGTCCTCAGCCAGTGCTATTAATCAAATACTATATAATTGAACTGATCTGAAAAAATGTGACTTTTAAATTAAGATCAGCTGAGACCATTATCACTTACTTTGTTTTTACATAGTGCTTCATAATTTCTTTTTGTTTATGTATACTTTTTTAATTATTATTTTATGTGTTTGGGTATTCTGCCTACATGTGTCTGTACACCATGTGAATATAGTGAATATATTCCCTCATAGGCAAGAAGAGGGTGTTGGGTCCTCTGGGACTGGAGTTACAGATGTTTGTGAACCACCATGTGGGTGCTGGGAATTGAACCTGGGTTCTCTGGAAGAATAACCAGTGCTTTTAACCACTGAGCAGTCTCTCCAGTCCCCAGCTTATGTGTTTTTGAGGCAGAGTCTCATGCAGGTCTTGAACTCCTGATTCATCTGCCTCCACTTCCCAAATGCTAGGCTTCAAGGTGTATACTCCTGAGCCTGGCTCATAAAGTCTTTAGAAAGTAGGCTAGTGAGGTTTTTGGTATGTCTTTTCAAGCAGGAAAGATGGAGATCTTCCTTGCATATAAGTACAAAATTTTTTCTTTGGTGCTTTATAGTGTATAATATATGGTATTTGGTATAGGTAAAATGTTTTATAACATTTTTTTAGTGACAGGTAGCTTTTTTTATAATCAGAGCAGGTATTCACTGACTTAGGAGAATCTGTTTTAATGACAATGATTTGATATTAACAAAATGATACACAGTTGGAATAGAAGAGATGAGGGCACAGTTAATAGAGCATTGCCATTCTTCATAAGCTTCCCAACTCCCGCATTAGATGGTACAAACACTTGAAACTCCAGCTCTAGGGAACCTTCTACCTCTCCAGATACCATCCACTCATATGGGACATATTCATATATGCAGAAACTCACACAAAAATAAATCTTTAAAAATTCTATTTTGTCTTAAATTTTGTTTAAAATAGTTTAAATAATCATTACAAAGTTCTATTTGGATTATCTTTGTAATAAATCCTAATTTTGAGCCCGGTGGTGGTGGCGCACACCTTTAATCCCAGCACTCGGGAGGCAGAGGCAGGCGGATCTTTGTGAGTTCGAGACCAGCCTGGTCTACAAGAGCTAGTTCCAGCACAGGCTCCAAAGCCACAGAGAAACCCTGTCTCGAAAAATAAACAAACAAACAAACAAAAATCCTAATTTTGAAAAATGGGTAATATGAGCTTATATCTGGAGCTCTCCTGATTGGCAGTTGTTTGGTATTTATTGTTTCTAAGATTTAATTGTGATTACTGGTATAAATAGTAGTTCATAGAGCCACATGTACATGTAAAGGTTTAACTGAGCTGCTCAGTTGCTGCTTTTACAGTGTCTGGAACAAATCTCAGGACTAGTCATCTTAACTTCTTGAGCCTCAGCTGCATTGTACTGCCAGTTGTATTTATAATTAGATTATTGGCCACAGGAGAAACAGGCAAGAGAATTTGGACCATTGACACAGCTCATCCTGGTGCTGAAAAACAATAGAAGATGTGTGCTGTAGTTTATGCTGCACACAGCATTTGTTCCTTTTTACCAAACTTTCCCAAGATTTTAATTTGTAAAGAAACACTATTTGTTCTGTGGAGTTTTTATTATCTAGATTCAGCTTGTTGCTTCTCGGTGGACTAATGTATCATTTATGTGCCTTGTAAATTGCTAGAGAAAATGGACTTTTGGATCCAATTGGATGCGTGTGTATAGTCTCTGCTGTCATATTGTGGCTGCCATTATTATGCTGCCTGCATTTTATTAAATTGTTTCCTTCTGGTCCATTCACTCACTTTCTGATTTTGATATTAATAAGTAAGAAGCTTCTCTATTATCTGGAAATTAGTTTAATTCTTTTTTTTAATTTTTGACTTTATTTTATGTGCATTGGTTTGAAGGTGTCAGATCTCCTGGAAATGGATTTTCAGACAGTTGTGAGCTGCCATGTGGGTGCTGGGAATTGACCCAGGTCCTCTGGAAGAACAGTCAGTGTTCTTAACCACTGAGCCATCTCTCCAGCACCTAGTTTAATTCTTAAAAATTTGACTCATTTGTATGTGGTGCTGAGAATCATAAACCCAAAGCCTTGTGATTGCTATGCGGGCATTCTGCTACTGAGCTAGGCCCTGGGCTCTCCCCCTTTTTGTTTTATTTGTTTGTTTGTTTTAATTTTGAGGGTATTATGATATCCAAGGTTGCTTTGAATTCATGATTCTTCTGTCCTAGTCTCCAAAATGTTCAATAGGATTGCTTTTGCATGTTTACCATACCTGGCCCAAACTAACTTATTTATTCTGATTTTGAGACAGGGTCTTGCTAGATAGACTGGGCTGGCTTCAAGCTCAAAGCACTCTGTCTGGCTCTGCCTTCCAGATGCTGGGGTTAAGGCTTGCACAGCCACCACAGCTCAAACTTTATTAATTAATTTTTGTTTATTTTATAATTTTTGGTTTTTTGAGGCAGGGTTCTCTTTTAGTTCTGGCTGTTCCGGATCTTGATATGTAAACCAAGCCAGCCTCAAGTACACAGAGATCCACCTGCCTCTCTCTCCCCAGTGCTGGGATTAAAGGGTGTGCACCACAAATCCCAGTTTTATTGTTGTTTGAAATTAAGAAGATATAAACTATTGTATTGTATGGTCCTTAATGATTGCTAGTTATCCTGTCTCGGTTTAGAGAATGACATGCTTATTTTCTTCTTATAATACAGTAATCTATTCTAAGTCAACATCAAAGTTGGCATGCTGCTTTAAAAAATACATATTACTATTTTTTTTTAAAAAAATAAAAATGTAAAAGCCTTGTTATTTAGTTCTGTGGGGTGGGAACTCATTATATTGATAGGCTAGCCTTAACCTTATTGGCGGTCCTTCTGCCTCAGCCCTGTCAAATGTGGAGGTGACAAGTAAGAGCTACCAGACCTGACTTTTTTTTTTTTTTTAAAGACAGGTCCTTGCTATAGGCCAGGTTGGCCTTAAACATAATAATCTTTTTGTCTCAATCATGTGATTGTACCATCAAAGCCAGCCAACATACCCTGTTTTGAATTAATATGAGCCTGCTTTTTACCTTTTTTTGTTTTGGAAATGGCTTAAAACAGAATGTTATGCCTGCTCTTCCAAAGGTCCTGAGTTCAATTCCCAGCAACCACATGGTGGCTCACAACTATCTGTAATGGGGTCTGGTGCCCTCTTCTGGCCTGCAGGCATACACACAGACAGAATATTGTATACATAATAAATGAATAAATATTAAAAAAAAAACCAGAATGTTAAGTACGTATGTAATGATCTGTCAATAAATGATATAACTTGAGTGTTTATCTTTGTTTTGAGGGGAGGGGTGGGTTTTTCTTGTTGGTTTTGAGACAGGGTCTTGGGATACCCCACTTTTACCTCTCAGTTGTTGGATTTACAAGTGTGTGGGGCCACAGTCAGGCCACAGCATTCAGTATATTTATGCCCTTTCTTACACTAGAAAGATTTATCATTTATCTGAGTTTGTAATTTATAGAGAAACTGATCTCTTTTGGGATGGGGGTTTTTGAGACAAGGTTTCTCTGTATATCCCTGGCTGTCCTGGAACTCACTCTGTATAACAGGCTGGCCTAGAACTCACAAGTATCCGCTTGCCTCTGCCTTCTGAGTGCTGGGATTAAAGGTATATGCAACCATTGCCTGGCAAGGAGCTGAATTATTTTTAACAAATCTCACAGGTATTTCAAGAGCCAGCAGAAGAAGAACGAGATGGTAGAAAGAAGAAATATCCTAGTCCCCAGAAGAGTCGTTCAGAATCCAGTGAGCGAAGGTTTGTATTTGTCTCTGAATAGTAAGATATAAAAGTCATTTCAGTATACAAAGTTAGTTGCATAGCATTTATGGTCTTTGTCCCAATGCCCTCTAAAAGCAACGAGAATAAGAGTGTTGCCTTCTTTCCATTCTGTCTTTTGCTGTTGTCTTAGCTTCTGTGTCTGAAAAACAGTCATTATTTGCTTTCCCCAAGAGCTCAGGGGTGGGAGCAGTCTCCTCAGAGAATTATAATGAAATGTTCCATTTGTTCAGGGGTGCTCTGTATTAAAATTATTCATGATAGCATATGCCAAAAGAGGTATCATTTGGCAAATGTTCACCTTTGCTCACAAGATGGTCTTTGTTTAGGAAGACTTGTTTTGAGCCTTCTCCTCTTTGTCATTCTGTTTTCTGTCATCTTCCCCCACTTTCCCTCATACCTTGGGTTCACCTCTTCTTTTTCATTTCTCCTGTGTACTTGAAGTGAAAAGCCTTCCCCCTTTTAATAATGGTTAGAAGAATTAGTGGTAGTCTTGAGGCATTCTAAAATAGACATTATGAATTGTGGTGACTTAAAGAGAGTATTTTATTCTCTGGAGTTGCGCACAGATCTCATTGCTAGAGTCTACATATGGCTTTTATATCTGTGTATTATAGGACACGTGAGAAGAAAAGAGAAGATGGCAAGTGGAGAGACTATGAGCGGTACTACGAGCGGAACGAGCTGTATCGTGAGAAGTATGACTGGAGAAGGGGCAGGAGCAAGAGCCGGAGTAAGAGCCGAGGCTTGAGTAGGAGTAGGAGTCGCAGCAGGGGCCGCAGCAAAGACCGAGATCCAAGCAGGAGTGTTGGTGAGTAGGCGACAGCCCTGAAAGCTTACTTGACAGAGGTGGGAGAAATGGGAAAACTGGAATTGTCTTCAAAAGCTGGATATTGATCTCTTACAAAGACAGCGCTAATCTTGTATACCCTTGGAATTAAGGCAGTTTTTAAAAGTTATTCCTAAGTTATTATAGTGTGTGTGTGTGTGTGTGTATATATATATATATATATATATACATATCAAGATTTAAATCGTTTTTATAATTTGCAAATGTCTTTTTAATTAGTGACAACAGCACTTGAGTATAAAAAGGTTGTCTTTTGTTTCGTTTGTTTTCCCTGAAAGTAGTTGAATTGACTTGCTATGAAGTTGCCCAATGTTTATAAAAAGAAAAATACTAAAGTGCCAGTGGGAAGACTAACCTATCTTCTGTCAGTGCCCTTGTTGGTGATAGTGTAAAACCTGTTTTCACAAGTCTGTTGAGGTATGCTCGAGGCGGCAATGTTCCTGCTTTTAGAATATGCTACTGGTGAATGTGCTTAGGGTGTGGATCTTTCAGTAAGTGTAAGCTAAGTTTTCAGTGTTGTTGATCTGAGAGAAGTGTAGTTTAAATATGTAAATATGTGACCTCTCTTGTTTTCTTTCTCTCTTTAAAACAGAGCACAGGGAAAGATCAAAGTTTAAGAGTGAAAGAAATGACCTGGAGAGCTCCTATGTGCCTGTGTCTGCTTCTCCTGCAAACTCTTCTGAGCAGTACTCCTCTGGGGCACAGTCTATTCCCAGCACTGTCACTGTGATCGCACCTGCTCACCATTCTGAAAACACAACTGAGAGCTGGTCTAATTACTATAACAATCATAGCTCTTCCAATTCTTTTGGTCGAAACCCACCACCAAAGAGGCGCTGCAGAGATTATGATGGTAAAGATTGCCTTCTCTTTTGTATGTGCTGTTCCCAGCTAGAAAAGAAAGTGTTGCAGATATGGCATGGGTGCTCATCAGCAATTTGCCTTACTTTATGTTTTCTTCATATACCATGTAATGTGTTTTCACTTACAGTTTCTTGAAAATAACTCCATACTGACATGTAAAGAACTTCCTTTATTGTTCTTGAGGCTCTTGCGTAGTATTCTTTATGTATGAAAATATGTTTAACTCATTTATCATAAATATGCACTTAGGTCCTTTCCAGCATTTTCAGTTATAAGCAGTTCTACAATAAATAACCTTGTATGCCTTGGCTAATAGAAATTTAATGTTAAAATCTTGTTTAAACTGATGAGTACTATACATAGTTATAGCATACAACAAGATTTCAGCACTTGTATACTGTATATAGTAATCAAATCAACGTAACTAGCATGCTTATAACCTCAAACTTATTTCTTGATGTTGGGAACATTCATGATCTTCTCTATCAACTATTTGAAAACAATTGTCAACTACATCTATTTTATTGTATCTAGAACGTTATGTCATTTCTTCTATCTACCTGAGTATTTTTAATTTAAGCTATATATATAGCAAGAATGGTCACTTTAAAATGATACTATGAAATAGATCATTGAATTGAATTATTAGTTTAAGACTTTTATTCTTTTCTATCAAACCTTTGATAAATGGATATTTGGTAAACTATCTAGTTTTTATTATTTTAAAAAAACAAAACCTTTCTTTTTAAAATGAGTGTCTTTTATTATGTAGCCCAGACTTGCCTCACATGTGCATGTAACTCAGGCTGGCCTCAAACTTGCAATCCTCCTGCCTCAGCCTCTAGAGTGCTAGGACTACAGGAGTCACTACCACATTTGTTTTTTATAAAAATGTAGCAACTTGGTTAATCTATAGTAGCTACTTAGTATCCTGTGTCACCCTGCTGTTGTAAAATTTCAATACATCATAATCTCATAGAGAACACAGACTGTGTTTGCCTCTACCTCAAGGTTGTGTGGTCACTAAGATGTTTCACATCTTAGAAAAAAACTACAATGTAAATTAGGATGTTGAGTTTTCTGGAATTTGTTTTATTGTTTGAACTCTAAGTAGATCGTAATAAGGTTTTTGTTTTTGTTTCTTTAATTTTAATTCTTACAGAAAGAGGATTTTGTGTACTTGGTGACCTTTGTCAGTTTGATCATGGAAATGATCCTCTAGTTGTTGATGAAGTTGCTCTGCCAAGTATGATTCCTTTCCCACCCCCTCCTCCTGGGCTTCCTCCTCCACCACCTCCCGGAATGTTAATGCCTCCAATGCCAGGTCCAGGCCCAGGCCCTGGTCCTGGCCCTGGTCCTGGTCCCGGCCCAGGCCCAGGCCCTGGCCATAGTATGAGACTTCCTGTTCCTCAAGGACATGGTCAGCCTCCACCTTCTGTTGTGCTTCCCATACCAAGTAAGTATGTGTTGGTTGAATCTTGTTTGTTTTTTTTGATGAGTTGTATTTAGAAGAACCTCATCCCTTTTGCTATTACAATGCTTGAAAAACAGTAATGGAATGTAAAATATACTTCCATAGTTAAGATGTTCTTACTTTCTGCCATTCTTTTCTGTACCTGAAGTGTGCCTGTAGTAGCTTACCTTGTGTTGACCTGGAGACAAGACCTTGTTAGTATCCTAAGATGCTAACAAAGAAACATGCTGGGAGGTTTATGGATTTTTCTTAGTATTTAAAGAAAATCTCTTCAAGAATATTAAAATAATGAGATTTTTTTAAAATTATAGACTCTTTAGAGGATGATTATTAATTTAGGCAATATTTGTCTAATTGCCCTCAGTCAACTTTGATTAATTCTCATTAATCAAAGTTTTTTGTTTGTTTGTTTTCGTTTTTTGAGACAGGGTTCTCTGTGTAACAGTCCTGGCTGTCCTGTAACTCACTTTGTGGACCAGGATGGCCTTGAACTCACTTGAGATCTGCCTGCCTCTGTCTCCCAAGTGCTGGGATTACAAGCGTGTACCACCATCACTAGATTTGAGTTAATTTGTTTTTGTGGGAGTAAATTCTAAATGCCATGCCATCTTAACTGTGTGTTTCCATGTGGATTTCTTTACTGAAAAAGACTTTTTGTGTTTTGTTTTGTTTTGTTTTTAAATAGGCATTTATTGTATCCACCCAAATCACGAGTAAGAAATGTTTAAAAATGGCCATTTAAGTGCCTGGGAAGATGGCTTAGTCAGTAAGAGTACTCGTTGTATAAGCATGAGGATTTGAGCTCAAAATCCCCTTTTAATGTGTTGACATTAAAAGCTAGATGTGGCTCTGTACCTGCAACTCATCTCTGAGGGGGTACGGTAGAAACAGGAGGATTGCTGGGGTTGTTGTCTGCCAGCCTAGCTGTGGGTTTAGTGAGAGAGTCTAGAGGGAATAAGGTGGTTTGGTACCATTCTCTGACCTCTGTATACATGCATGGTTGTGTGTATACCTTAATGCCTCCACACAAACATAAGAAGTATTAGTGGTTTCTATGGGTGTGGTTACCCAGCACTATGGACTCTGAGCAGATAATCGAGGTAAAGTTATGACTATAGCGAGAATAGGGATAAGACTAAATTTTTAAAATTCAATTGGAAAAACTTACAGAATGAATTATTTACGTACATGTAAAGGTCTAAGAAAATATCTACTTACAGATATTTAACATTGCATTATTAAATATTAGCAAATTATTACCTTAAAAATTATTGTCATTTAATTTAAGGAGTATTTCTCTGTTCCTGGTACTAGGAATAGAACTTAGGACTTCACTTATGCCTAGGCAAGCACTCCCCACTCAGGTTTAGCCTAAGCCCCTTTCAATTTCCTTTCATCAGGGTCTCATTAAGCTGTCCAGACTGACTTTGAAGTAGTTGTAGTCCAGGCAGGCTTTGAACTTGAGATCTTCTTGTTGTATGTAACCTTCTATGTAACTGAGATTCCAGGCCTGCATCATCTGGTTCTCTCTTTTTCTTCTCCCAGTTCTTGGGATTGAACCCAGGGCTTCATGCATACTGGGCAAATTGTCAGCCTCTGAGCTTTATCCCCAGCATTCTTTTTTTTTTGCACTTTATTTTAGGGCTGTGGTATAGCTTAGTACAATAGTGCTTGACTATGTGAGGACCTGATTTTTGTCCCCAGCATCAAATCTATAACCAAAACAGTTAGGAAAAATAATTTAGCACAATCCTAACATGTGCCCATCACTAAGCTTCCCTGTCGTAAAGTATACAACACATTAAAGTTGGTAAGAAAAGACTGGCAGGATGACTCAGCAGGTAAGGTACTTGCTGTATAAACCTGGATATCCAAGTTCAGTCCTTAGAACACACATAAAAATAGGAAAAAACTTGACTCCATAGATTTGTCTTCTGACCACCTCATGCATGCTATGGCTAACCTCCCCTTCATTATTAATAATAAATAAATAACAACAATGGTAATAATAACAACGACAATAATCATAAAATGTGTCATGAAGTGGCTCAGCAGATCAAGGAGCTTGCCACCTTTATGACCTGAATTTCATCCTTGGTATCCATGTGGTCGAAGGACAGAACCAACCCCCTCAGCTTGTCCTCTGACCTCCACGTGTATTCTGTGAGCTTACATATCCAGCCAACCACACACATACACACACACACACACACACACACACACACACACACACAAATAAAATTTTAAAAGTTGCTAATAATATACAAGGATTTAATACAGTTTTTTTTTTTCCAAGCTTTGCTTTTTTGGGAGTGGTGGTGCTGGGGATTGCACCTCACAGGGCTCTGTGCTTTGTGTCCTAGTTTTCTTTCTGTTGCTTTGATAAAATAGTGACTGAAACTGGGGTTTGGGAGTAAAAAGGGTTTGTTTCAATATAGAGCTTACAATCAGTCCATCAGTGAGGGGAGCCAAGGCAGAACTGTAGCAGAGACAAAGAAGGAATGCTCCATACTGGCCTGTTTAGCTACATTTCTTATACATCTCAAGACCAACAGTGGGTGGGGCCCTCCTACTCAATGATCAATCAGGAAACTTTCCATAGACATGCCCACAGACCAGTCTGGTGGAGGCAGTGCTCCATTTGAGGGTCTCTTCCCAGGTCATTAGCTTGTGCGAAGTTGAAAGAATTAACCAGTACACTAGGCAAGCACTTTACCATTGATTTCCAACCGTAACTTAGCAACTGTGAATACTAAATATTGATTGAAGGGGTTCAAGAGATAGCTTAGCAGTTAAGAACAATTGTTGTTCTTCCTGAGGACCTGGATTCAGTTCCCAGCAGCACCCACAAGGTAACTCACAACCATTCAAATCTAGTTCCAGGGAATCTGATACCCTCTCCTACCTCTACAAACACTAGGTACAATTTTATATGATGTACATACATGGACAAAAAATTCATACATGTAAGTTAATTAAGTCAATGTTAAAAAGTAATATGAAAATATAGCATATGACTAAAGCTTAGAAAGAAAACACATTACTTCTACAATAGGTTTTGAAGTGATTTTATTCTCTTAAGCTTTTCTCTTTATTTACCTATTTTAAATTTAATTTGTGGGCTGGAGAGATGGCTCAGTGGTTAAGAGCATTGCCTGCTCTTCCAAAGGTCCTGAGTTCAATTCCCAGCAACCACATGGTGGCTCACAACCATCTGTAATGAGGTCTGGTGCCCTCTTCTGGCCTGCAGACATACAC
>JAQHUG010000065.1:20949-42454 GCA_028555095.1 Dicrostonyx torquatus
AACTCACAAAGATCCTCCTGCCTCTGCCTCCCGAGTGCTGGGATTAAAGGCGTGCACCACCACCGCCCGGCTGTTAACTCTTATAACTTATATTAGCCCATAATTCTTGTCTGTGTTATCCACATGGCTCGGTACCTTATTCGGCAAGGCAGTCACATCTTCTTCTGCGTCTGGGTCAGAGCTGCAGCTCCCTCTCCCCAGCATTCTCATTGCCCTGTCTCTACTTCCTGTCTGACTACTTGCTAATCAGAATTTTATTAAAAATAATACAAGTGGCAGGATAAAAGACCATTGTCCCACAGCACAAGGCCACTGAGCTACATACATCTTTAGATCTTTAATCTTATTTTAGAAATGGGAATCTTGAACTTCTGATCTGCCTCCACTGTTAATTGCAGACACATGTCATAATGCTGGGATCCAAATCAAAGTTTTGTTCATGCTAAGCAAGCACTCCATCATCTGAACCATATCTCTAACCTAGCCCTTCACTTTTTAAAAAAATTTTCTTTTTAGTTTTTATTTCTTTTGGTGACAGAATCTCTGTATAATTCTGGCTAGCCTGGAGCTCCTGTGTAGACCAGACTGGCCTTGAATGCACAGAGGTCTGCTTGCCTCTGCCTCTTAAGTGCTGGAATTAAAGGCGCAAGTGACCATGGCCCAGTCTCACTATATCTTTTTCCATTGTATTCACAACTGCAGATTCATAAGTATGTTTATTGCTCACTTATGCTTAAGCCATCTACTGTTCCTTAAATCCTTTCTGCCATCCTCATGTCTGCCTGCAGTGACACCTAGTCCCGCTTTCCTTCATTTGTGATAAGCTTTGCCTGTTGGTGAACTAAGACTGTCATCAGGATTGTTAAGATTGAATCAATTAGTATTAGTATCATGCTCTTACTAGTAATTATTTATCATGTACCTGTTACTTTTTTTTTGTATTCTGTAGGACCTCCCATTTCACAGTCAAGCTTAATAAACAGCCGTGACCAGCCTGGGACAAGTGCAGTGCCCAATCTTGCACCAGTGGGAGCAAGACTACCTCCTCCTTTACCCCAGAACCTCCTTTATACAGTATCAGAAAGTAAGTAAATGTCACTTCAAGAAATTCTTAGTTGTTTTTTTTTGTTTGTTTGTTTGTTTTTAAACACATCAGTTTTTCATACACATGAAAGATGATGGACAGTAAGTGGAGTGTCACCTGCAGTTATGGCTTTTGGGTCTAGTAGGACATTCTAGGGATGGCAGTCCAGATTGGGCCATGTACAATTCTAGAATCTTACCGTGAGTTGCTTTGAGTGTAGATTCCCATCCAGTCATACAATTCTGGTTCAAGGCTAGGGTCTTGCGTTTTTGGCTGCAGTTTTGTGGTGTCATTTCTACCTGACCTGGTGTCCACATGATGTCTAGGGCAGTCTGGGGACTTGGAGGGAGATAGACTGACCCAAAATGTGTTTTTCATGGGTTGTCAAGATGGTGGATAAAGTCAGTTGCCACCAAATCTCAGAACCTGAGTTTGATCCCTGGGTCCTACATAGTGGAAGGAGAAAAGGGACTCTTTTCAAGTTGTTCTCTGATCTTCACACATGCATTGTGGCACTGTGTGATACACCAAAATTGCTGTTCTTGCTGGGCAGTGGTGGCACACATCTTTAATTCCTTGGGAGGCAGAGGCAGGTGGATCTCTGAATTCAAGGCCAGTCCAGTCTATGTAGGAGTTCTAGGACAGTCAGAGCTGTTATACAGAGAAACCCTGTCTCAAGGCGGTGGGGGAGAAGAAAGCTTATTATTGTGGGATGCATAGTAAGCACAAAGCAGCTATGTCATGGCTGTATTTTAATTTTTGTGTGCTGGGTGGGGAGAGGCAAGGAACCCTCTGCTGCTCTACACTGGCAGTATAGAGTCTCTTCATAATGACTGCTTCAGTCACAGCATTGCACTTTTGCTAATGTCTAAAACATGTCGCCTGTCTTCTAAGAAGTGAACAAGAATCAGGTAAAATATGTCTAATAGTTGAAGTGAAGATAGAAAACATAATTTAGTGTTTTAGCACATTTTGAACATTTGTGCCTTTGATTTATACCTTTTTAAAAAACCAAGTGCCTGGTTGATTTTGTTTGTTTGTTTGTTTGTTTTTTCAAGACAAGATTTCTCTGTGTAGTCCTGGCTGTCTTACAACTGGCCCTCTAGACCAGACTGGCCTCGAACTCAGAGATCCGCCTGCCTCTGCCTCCTGAGTGCTGGAATTCGCCAACCCGGCTTGATATATATATATCACATACATACAACATACATACATATATATAAATTTTAAAGGTGTTTTTTAGAAATATATTTTAAAAGTTAATTAAGCCAGGCATGATGGTATACTCCTGTAAATCTCAGAGGCAGGAGGATCAAGAGTTCATGGCCAATCTCAGCCACATAGCAAGTGTGAGGCTGCCATGGGCGACTCGAGCCACTGTCTCAAAAAACCAAAAGCAATCAAAAAAGTGGTTGTTTTACATTGTCAGATTATGAGCTTTCCTTTGCAGAAGTGATGGTTTTTTTTTTTTTTTGTATATTCATGCTTATAAATTTGTTTTACCTTGGAAACATTTCCTCTTTTCTTCCATGTTGCAGAGGCAAGCACGTAAAGTAGTTGGGCCTAGTTTATGATCCTGGTGCTTCTCTCTTTTTCTCTCATCTTCTCTCTTCTTTATGTAGGCCAAGTTAATTCACTTTTGTACTTCAGTTTCCTTTTCCGAAGTGAAACTAATGTTACTTCATCATTCCTTCTTTTGAAGAAAAATGAATTTATATTCCCGTAAGGCATCTAACATGTCTTTGGCATCTAGTAACCTGTAAAGGATTAATTATATTCTATGTAGTTACTATTTTCTTGTCAGATTTCAACCTCTAAGAATAAAGCCTATACTTAAATCTCGGCCTTTACTCTTGTCTTTGTCTTTGGGTACAATATCCAGCCATTCATGTTGACATTGTCGTATGACTGTCACATTGCCACCCCACCCCTCATAAAAGATAGTGGATTTGAACATGGGTCTCTAGCATACAAGGAAACCCCAACCTTGCTTTGCTTTTTAAAAAACCTAGTTCGTCAAGATCCTTTTTTCTTTGAAGTTTTTCCTTCACTATGTTTTCACCAGAACCTCTCTTTTTATTCACATTTGGCTTGCTGCACATTTGGATCCTTGGATACCATTATACTTGTTTAGGGCCCTTCACCAAGGTATAGCACATAATGTTGAGTGAATACCTCTCAGGCTTCTACAGGAGAACTCTTCATTGTTTAGTTAATGAATCATCAGAGACTCCTGCTGTGATTTACTTCTTTTTTCCCTAATCTTTTTCCATTGTTTGCCAGCTTGAATAGCAACCATGCTCCTGCTGTGACTCAACTTGCCTTTTCTTCTTTCCTGATGCATATGTGCTTTCTCTTCTGCTTCAAGGTTCAAGTCTAAGTAGTTGAGAAATACTCATCTCCTGTTTCACTTTCTTACTTAACTGCAAGCATTTGTTTCATAGTAGTGTGTACTTAAATATAGGTCTGTTTGATTTCTCGTTTATGAATATAAATCAGAAATTTATCTGACATTTTCTCCTGGTCTTCTCATTTTTCTCGTGGACTCCTAATTTTTAACTTCTTAACAGTATAGGTTTGTTTTGTTGTTGCTATCAGTGTTTTTACTTATGGGGAATATCAAATAGACATAAAAATGAAGAGAATATTATAACGACCTCAGGTATGTGCAGTATAGCAGAGGGCCCTGTACTTTTTTTCCAGCTTCAGTAGTGATCAGTGCGCCGGTTAACTCTTTAGCATTTCTGTTAGCTCTTTTCAGTTAAAAGTGACTTTTATATTTATAAATATGAAAACTTGGGTTTATTGCAGTCTATGGCATATATTTTTATATTGTTAAATTTAGTGTTGAGTCATAGTAAAAATTCTGCTTTAAAAAAATCTGGCAGTTATTCATTTGTTGTTATACCAAATTGTACATTGTGACATAAACAGTAAATACTCTGCTTGGTGTTATTGAGACAGGGTTTTTCTACATATCCCTGGCTCTTCTGGAACTTACTATGTAGACAAACTGTCCTTGAACTCAGAGATCTACTTGCTCCTACCTCCTGAGTTCTGGAATTAAAACACCGTACTCAGGTGCCATTAATTTTTAAAAATTTAGCAGTTGCCAGTAATCCCAGTGACCTATCTTAATAAATATTTATTAATTCATAAAATATTTGTTCAGTGCTTACATGTGCCAGGCATTGTGGTAGATGCTAGGGAGTGAAGATGTGTATAAGGTAACAGATTTCAGGTGACTTTTCGCTTGTGTCTTTAAAAGAAAGAGTATAATATTTTAGAACAAAATTCCAAACATTTTTTTCCAGTCCTAAGACTATTAGGACAAATACAGTTGTCAGCTTCTTTGTCAGAATAGAAGACTGGATAGGAAAATATCTAGTATCATTATAATCTTAAAACTACATTTTAAGCCAGGTGGTGATGTTGCACTTCTTTTTTAATCCCAGCACTCAGGAGGCAGAGGTAGGTGGTTCTCTGAGTTTCAAGACAGCCAGGGCTACCCAGAGAAACCGTGTCTCAAAACAAAACAAAACCCCTAAAACTTAATACACAAAAGATAAAAATCTAAGAATAAAAGCAATCCTTTTAATAATTACCATTTTTGTTACAAAACTAGTAACTGTGATAATTTCGCATTGATATTTCTGGTTTACTACTTTATAGTCTTAGATGCTGTATCGGTGTTTATAAAGAGAATTGATTGGCAAATAAAATGTTAATATTGAGCTGGGCAATGGTGGCGCATGCCTTTAATTCCAGGACTTGGGAGGTGGAGGCAGAGGCAAGCGGATCTTTGTGAGTTTGAGGCCAGCCTGATCTACAAGAGCTAGTTCCAGGACAGGCACCAAAGCTACATAGAGAAACCCTGTCTCGAAAAACCATATATGATAAGTCACAGTTGTGTCATTAAAGCAACTTCGTAAAATTTCTTCCTTTTCTTAAAAGCCTATAATTTGATTCTTAAATATATAGGGAGTAACAGGAGAGACAGTTTAGTGAAGTAAGTATTGTGCAAGCCTGAGTCAGCATAGCAGTGAGTGCCTGGAGCTCTAGTGCTTCAGGGGAGGAGATAGATGGGCATATTCTTGGAGCTTATTACAGGTTCAGTGAAAGACCCTGTCTCAAAAATTAAGAGGCAGGACCGGGATGTAGCTCAGTTGGTAGAATGCTTATCTACAGTGCATGAAGCCCTGAGCTGCAGGCTCAGTACCACATAAAACCAGGAATGGTGGCACATGCCTATAATCTCTGCACTTATGAAGTAAAGGCATGAGAATCAGGAAATCAAAGCCATCCTTGTTTATATAGTAGCAGCCAACTGGACATACATGAGACCCCATCTCATTTTTCAAAAGGAAAAAGGTAGAAAGCAAAGTAATATAGAAAGACATTGGTGTCAACTTTTTGACTTCATATGCATGTGTCCACACGAACATGTGCATATACTGCACACACAGTTTATTGAAAAAAAATAAAATTCTCAGAGATGGTGTCTGATAAACATCTAAGCATTTAAAACACAATTTCAGGGACCGGATGAGATGGCTCAGTGGGTAAAGGTGAAGTGCCTGTCTCCAAGCCTGGTGACTTAAGTTTGATTCTCAAGACCCATACATAGAATAGGAAGAGAAAGCCAGTGTGAGTTAACTGACAAACGTGTGCACGGCACACACACACACACACAAATAAATAACTGTGATAAATTTTGTGGTTGAATCATTATTAGTACATTAGTTTACAGTGGGAATCATGTGGAAAAAACCTGAAAATTGGAGATGCCTGGGGAGGTGGCTCAAATGAATAAAGTACTCACCGTACAACTGTGAAAACTGGACTTCAGACTACCTGAACAGGTAAAGACAGATGTGGTAACACAATTCAAACAGCGTATGCTCCTACAGTAAGAAGAGAGGCAATTCACTAGACTCTTGAGAACAGCTGGAGCATAGCATAAGACCCTGTACTGATAAACAAGGTGAAAAAGTAAGGACTGACACCCAAGGTTGTCTTCTGGATTCCCCCATAACACACATAATGCACACATGTACATTCACAGGAATACGTAAACATAAAACATATAAAAAATTGGAGAATATATTAATTTTTAGTAATAGATTTTTCAATTTCTATTTAGTTGATTTTAATATTTGTGTATTGGGAAATTTGAGAGGCTGGAGCGATGGCATCTTAATTAAGAACACTGATATTCTTTGAGCACCCACATGGCAGCTTACAACTATCCATGACTCCAGAGTATGCACACCTTCTTCTGGCTTCCATAGACACCAGGCATGCATCTAACCAACTCACAGCCTCCTTTCATAATGTTTGAATTGCACGTTTTCTGTAATTTTAACAGTCGAGATTGTACAAGCTTGCCCTTTAGTCTAGTTACTAGTTACATATACTAGGCCAATTTGTACTGAATCATACATATAAAGCCATCATTTTTTGGCATTACATTTTTTTTTCCTCTTGAGCATTGTGCCTCTTGATTATTTGTCACAGAGAATTCTGCTGTAGGACATGATTAGGACTATTTTCAGATGATTGAGGATATATTGAATTGCTGTTGCAATGTAGTGATTCATTCTTTTAAAACAAATCTTGAAAGGACTGGTGTTCAATATGTAGTTCCATCATTGGCTTTACAGTGGTTTGTCATCTCCTTTTCTCCATGCCTGTGGACAGAGAAGGTGGGAGATGTTAGCATCTTTCTACTATGAAATCAAGTGATTGCGTTGGGGTCCGTCTTACCTGCGTGTGTTAAAAATCTAAAGGAACTGTACAGATTGTAAAGACTTTAATCACATATTAAAAATCTTCTAACCTTCATTATGTCTTATGTTACAGTGAATGTCTGACTTTGTGGTATAAAATATTAACTAAATCTTACAAATTTATGTTTCATATGTTGCTGTCAGGGAATGGTACTACATAGAAACTGAAGGAAGGTTTTACTTTGTGATACTTTGGATTTTTCCAATCCTGTTGTATAGAATTTATGTCTGTATATGCACATACATGTGTGTGCCTGCGTGTGTGTTTGTGTCCCTCCATGTACTTTATTTTGAAACATGGCGCCTAAAAGCCAAAGTCATTTACTATATCTATATTTTTCTTTTTGCATTTTTCTTCATGTTTTTTTTTTCCTTATCATCTGCTCTGGTGATTAACAAATTTTCACTGTCTTTTGAATTTTCTTCTAGTGAACACTTACACTTTGTGAGGCTATGGTAGTTGGTTTTGTATTTCTTACTATTTTCCTGCTTTTAGATATGGGAGTATATTTTGTGCAGAGTTGCCATTTTTGTGATTAGAGGAGCATGTGCATGACAACCTGTATATCTGCACAGCTCATTGAATATCACATTCTTTGTGAACTATAGCTCAGGGTGCCTTTCTTGATTGGTTCATTGTTCATCTTTAGATACAAATAGCGTACATTTACTCCATTTATGATTCTAAAGAGTAGAAAGCCAGGTATGGTGTTGTATACCTGCATTTCCAGAACTTGGGCTATGGAGGCAATAGGATCAGGAGAGTTCAATGTTAGCCTTAGCTATATAGTGACTTTGAGGCAAGCAAACCTTCTCTTTCAAGAGAGAGAAGAGAGAGAAAAAGAGAATATTCTAAAAGACAGATTGCACAATGCTAGCTTCTTTGTACCTTAAGGCATCTGAGCCAATTGCATGTCTGTGCTTTCTTGAGTTAGAATCTCAATAATGTCTTTCTCACTACTGTTCTTGTTGTAATTTCTCTGTTCTTGGCTCACAGTCTCAGGAAGTACATCACTGCCTCAGAAAAGCAAGCTTGTGACTTTCAATCCCAGCTGCCCTCCTATTCTTTCCTCTGTAGGACAGCCCATGTATTCTCGTGAACATGGTGCTGCTGCATCTGAGCGACTTCAGTTGGGGACACCGCCTCCTCTGTTGGCAGCTCGTTTGGTGCCACCTCGAAACCTCATGGGATCCTCCATTGGGTATCATACCTCAGTCTCCAGCCCCACCCCTCTGGTCCCAGGTAAGCTTTGCTTCAGATGGCCATCCACCTCACTGATCTTTTATACCTTAAACTGGTCAGCCTAGCATATCAGATGATCTGGGACTCTGACCTGTCTGAAGTTCCCTTTAAGGTCTTGGGTAGAGTGTTCTCTGTTTCTCTGCTTCTGTGGTTTGTCCCTAGTGGTTGTTGATGATTAGGCCCTCTGTGTGTGTCCGTCATCTCTGTTGTCCTGTATATTTACATTCAGTGCCTTGGTAACAGTCACATCTTTCTTAAGGTAGATAGGAAGATGGTATCTGCTTGAGTATTTTCTAGTTAATTACTTGTCTATTACAAGAAAAACTAGGATAATTTTTCTTTGAAATAAAACTGAAGTTCGGATTTCTTGCTGCTCGTGGATAAACATAGTTTCCGCCTTCTACTCCATTTGGATAGATTGATCATGATGAATGTGATGTTTTTGAAAATTATTTCGCCCTATTATTATGTGTTTTGAAGATCTGTGCTATACTTTGTTGGTATCTTATTAGTCTCTCTATTTAAATTCGATTTTCCTCACTTTGCCTTTAGATTCTCACTTTTCCTTTAGTTAGTTCAGAACTAACTAAAGGGCTTTTTAAAAGCAAAAGAGAGTTACTATATAGCCCAAGTTAGCCTTGAACTTGGAATCAGCTGTTCTAGGTTTGCAGGTGTGTGCTGCCATGCCTGATCTGACTGTAGAACCATTACATGTATTGGGGTTCTGTGTACACAGTGGTTGTAGAACTAGGTAGGTCATTTGATTGTGTAAATTTCAAACATTTATGTAGCCTCAACTGTGGGAGAGTTTCTGTTCATACTAGACAATAAGTGGAGATTTTGGACCATACTTTGTTGATCTGCTTAAATGTTGAAGTAGTGTTTATTTTGTTAATTTTTAGAGTTGGCATGTGTCTTCGGTAGGGTTACCATTGCTGTGATGAAACACCACAACCAAGAAACTTGGGGAGGAAAGGGTTTATTTGGCTTATGCTTCCACATCACAGTTCATCGTCAAAGGAAGTCAGGGCAGGAACCTGGAGGCAGGAGCTGATGTGGAGGCCATGGAGGAGTGCTGCTTACTGGTTTGTTCTTCATAGCTTACTCACTCTGCTTGCTTATAGAAGCCAGGACCACCAGCCCAAGGATAGTAGTACCACCCACAATGGTCTGGGCCCTCCCCACCAATCACTAATTTAAAAAAATGTCCTACAGCTGGATCTTAAGGAGGCATTTTCTCAATTGAAGTTCTCTCCTTTCAGATAACTCTAGCTTGTTGATATAAAACTGGCCAGGACAGCATAACTGTGGATGTGGAATTTGTTATTTTATGTATCGTCCTCAAACTATTACTCAGATATTTAACATACTTAAATTTAATAAATAGTTAGGATCTGCTTTTAAGCTATATTCCATTAAAGCACACGTTTCTCTTGATAAGTAATAATTCTGTCTAGTTGACTTAAATAAACAAAAAATTAAGTGCATGGATCACTCGGCATAATCCTTGCCCCCAAATTGTGAAGACCTAAGTTTGAATTTTCAGCACCCACTTAAAATACTGGGCATGATGCCATATGCCTATCATTCTGGCACTAGAGGCTGAGTTGAGAGAACTTCCTGGGTTTGTTGACAGCCACTGTAGTTGAATATCAATGAGAGACTTTATCTCAGGAAATAAGATGGTGAGGGATTGAGGAAAACACCAAGCATTGAAGGGGGAAGGACTCAGAGCATGAGCTGACAAAATCAGTATGACGTCCAAGAATGCTCTGACAGAGAGTTTGGTTTCTTTAGATCATCGTTAGGAAACTTTAGGCTGAATAGAAGCCTTGAGAATGAGTGTAAATCCTGTAATAGGAACATCATCATTACAGTAATTTATTAACTTTCCTTCGCCATTCTGCTCTGAGGAAGGACTACAGACCTCAGTGGTGACTAATTTTCAAAATCATTCATCATTTTGTTACAGAGAATCAATTTTTAATCTATTGACGCTCTATATCACCCCATGAACTGTCTTTAAAAGTGAGGGAATATGTGGACGCGAAGAAGTATTGACCAGCAGTTTTAGTTCCGGTGGCCTGTGTCTCATTTGATTGTTCCTCAGTGTCATTTAATTGTTCTAAACTTGAAATTGGTGTTTTGTGCAGGGAGAATATACTCATGGAACTGAAAGTTGGGGGAAATACAGTACTCAGGGCAAGCTTTGCTCTAAGAGGGTGAGAGAGATTTAACTTATTTAGACAGTGGCTGCAGATTCATACTTTTAGAAATCCCGAAATTCCTAAGGGGGATTTTTTGTTTTAAGAATTTATTTTATTTGAGACAGTCTCACTATATCAGTCTTGCTGGCTTGGAACTTAGCCATGTAGATCAGGCTGGCTTCAAAGTCACAAAGATCCACTTGTGCCTGCCTCCCAAATGCAGATATTAAAGGCATTGCTTCCACACCTCACTTATTTTACTATTTTTTAACTGTGTATGTATAAGTCTGAGTGTGGGTGTGTGTATTTGAGTATAGGTGCCCACCCCATCTAGAAGAGGGTGTTGGATCCTGTGGACATGGGGTTGTTCACCAGTGGTTGTGAACCAAATGTAGGTACTGAGAACCCAGTTTGGGTCTTCTGCAAAAGTAGCATATTCTCTTAACCACTGAGCTATCTCTCCAAGTAGATCATTTGTGAGCTTATATTTTGTACCATGTAAGTGGCAACCATTAGTAAAGATCTGAATGAGATTGATCTTGTAGCTTGAACTTTATGTGAATCATTAAATACATTTTCTATTATGGAAAAAAAAAAAGGAAGAAACACAAGAGCTTCTGAATCAAAACCATGAAAAACAATGTCTGTTTTACTCTGGTTTGATGTAGAATCTGAAGAGGTTATGTGCCATTTGGGGTTTCTGTCATTCCTTTCAGATTTGCTTTTAACACTACTAAAATAGTTACTTGGAGTTAGAATTTTCAAAATGATTTTTGTTTCAGAAAAAGTATGAGAAATATAAAAAATATTTAATAGGGTAGTAGTAAGATAATTATAAATACGTAGCCTTTTTATTTGAAAAATGCTTTGGATAGGAAACCAGTTATTATTTCTTTATCTAAAAAAGGTATTTTTTGTTGATTACGTAAATACCTAGAAATTGAGACACAACTCAACAATCTGAATGAATAATATGTTCATGTATGTGAAAATTGGTAATGAAAATATGTATTGTTATTAGATTAAGTGATAAGTAAGCAGGGTAGACATTGCTGAATGGATTGGGAGTAAACACTGTTTGCATTTGAATGTTCGTATGCTTTGAAGTAGTAGTAGTACTGTTTACTTGTATTCCTAAAAGGAGTGTCCAATAGAACTCAAAGAGAAGCATATGCGGCTGATGGAATTATATTTTTTGAAGAACACATAGCTTGAGCAGCTCTTTATTTTTAGTAACAAGGGAATAATTTGAGCACTCTCTGATTTTCTAAGTTCGTTTTTTTTTTTTTTTCCAGATACATATGAACCTGATGGTTATAACCCTGAAGCTCCTAGTATCACCAGTTCTGGCAGATCACAGTATAGACAGTTCTTTTCAAGAGCACAGACACAGCGTCCCAACCTAATTGGCCTTACATCTGGAGATATGGATGCAAATCCAAGAGGTAAGAATGCCTTTTTTTGGTGATACACATTATGTAGCAGTTTATCAATGTAGCTAATACCTTTGTGTTTCTGGTCTCACTTGAGGAAATCAGACTCCTTATACTTTTTAAAGATGTTTTATAATCATCTTAATAGTTTTATAATAATTTCACTTCTAAATTTTAATAATGTAATTAGAACGTGTGTGTGTGTGTGTGTGTGTGTGTGTGTGTGTGTGTGTGTGTGTATGGTGCAGGACAATTCTATATTCTGACAATTTATGTTTTAAATAAATGGTGACTGGCCAGTAGCCAGGCAGGAAGTATAGGCGGGACAACCAGACAGGAAGTAGAGGTGGGGCAATGAGAACAGGAGAATTCTGGGAAGGAGGAAGCCCATTCCTCCACAGTCCTGTCCAAACACCGAAGAAGGAAGATGTGATCTGCCCTGCTGAAAAAGGTACCGAGCCATGTGGCTAACATATACTAGAATAATGGGCTAATATAAGTTATAAGAGTTAATAAGAAACCTGAGCTAATGGGCCAATCAGTTTTATAACTTATGTAGACCTGTGTGATTCTTTGGGACCTAACGACTGTGGGAACCGGGCAGGACAGAAACCCCAACAAGCAGGTCCTCAATATATATATATATATAATGTATGCAATGTTCTGTCAGCATGTATGCCTGCAGGGCAGAAGAGGGCACCAGGTCTCATTACACATGATTGTGAACCATCATGTAGTTATTGGGAATTGAATTGAGGACCTCTGGAAGAGCAACCAGGGCTCTTAACCACTGAGCCATTTCTCCAGCCCGAATATATTTCTTTTTAGACACAGAAAATAGTAATTCTTTTTAGTTCCCTTTTTGGATAGGACTTCAGACCATTTTAACTGTGTGCTAGGCACAGTGCTAGAGTTTACATACAAGAAGGTGAGATGACTGGTCCCTTTCCCTCAAAGAACTGATCAAAGGTATATTTTCTATTTTGAGAGGTGTATTTTGAAACCATTAATGTTACAAGCCTATACACTGTAAGTAAATTAGCATTTTGTCAATTTACTCCTTAATATTACAACTATATACTCAGGCCCAGTGGCACATATTTTTTATCTGTGTGGAGGCGGGAGGACAAAGGCTGAAGATTAATTATCTTTACCTACGTAGCAGGTTCAAAGCCAGACTGGGCCACATAGATCCTGTCTAAAAACAAAACCCCTAAAATTATATCTATGAGGACCTGCTTCAAAGTTTTTAAGACATAAACCTTTAAAAAACAAGCCATGATAGTTGTGGTAGTACACACTTTTAATCCCAACACTTAGGAGGCAGAGACAGATAGATCTCTGTGAGTTGTCGGCCAACCTAGTTACATAATAAGTTATGTGCCAGACAGGACTACAAAGTCAGACCCTGTCTCAAGATGCCGCACAAATTAAGCTAAGATTAAATAGAAGCATATACTTATAATGGGGTTCTTTCCCTTTCTCGCTAATATGTTAACTTATATCTAAGAGTAAAATAGGGTCCTATATAAACACATAGCTGGGCATGGTGTCTATAATCCTAGTGAGTGCTCAGCAGGCTGAGGCAGAGAATTACTTGAATTCCAGGCCAGCCTGGGCTACAGAATAAGACCTAATCTCAAAACAACAAAAACAAGGGTTGTAGAGATGGCTCAGAGGTTAAGAACACTGTCTGCTCTTCCATAGGACCTGGATTAAATTCCCAGCACCCACATAGCAGCCCACAACTCTCTAGGGAATCTGGCACCCTCACACAGATGTACATGTAGGCAAAACACCAGCACACATAAAATAAAAATAAATCATTAAACAAAAAAGAAAACAAAATAATATGGTAATATTTTGTATAAGAAAATCATACTGGGCGGTGGTGGCACATGCCTTTAATCCCACCACTCAGGAGGCAGAGGCAGGCGGATCTCTTGTGAGTTTGAGGCCAGCCTGGTCTACAAAGCAAGTTCCAGGACTGGCTCCATAGCTACTGAAAAACCCGTCTTGAAAACCCAAAAAAGAAAGAAAGAAAATCATGATTCTTTATGATGTGGTGAACATCTTGTTGGATAATGACAGGAGGTAGACAACATCTCTAGTACTGTTTGATTCCCTTGTCAAAGACAGTAGTTATTATATATTTATATTATAAAAAAGTAAGTAAAATTATGGTAGCATATATAAAATAAATGTCTTGCTTTTTCCAATAACTTTTTTCACTCACTGATGATCTGTGCTTGAGTTAATCATCACACTGGATTGCCTTTGAGGTTTAAAGCTTGCATTTTAATTTTTTGAATGTAAAGAGTAGAGGCATTTGTAGGTTTTTTTGCTGATATATACTTCTAAGAAAGAAGTGGTAAACTAGACACAGTTGTGCATGCCCCTAAAACCAGCCCTTGGAAAACTCATGCAGATCAGTGATCTTTTTCTTCAAACAAAACAAAATTAGAAAATAGTAGTAAATGAATGCTGTCCACAGGGCTTTTTAGTTTTAGACTAAATAATCCAGTCATTTGATCTTTCCCCAAAATACAGTAATGGAAATTTTTGTTTTCAACAGCTGCTAATATTGTCATCCAGACTGAACCACCAGTTCCTGTTTCAATTAATAGCAACATTACCAGAGTAGTCCTGGAACCAGAGAGTCGAAAGAGAGCTATTAGTGGTTTGGAAGGACCACTTACAAAGAAGCCTTGGCTGGGAAAGTAAGATGGTTTGGCTTATTTGAAATATGTAGTTGATGCTTGTATTGTTTCATTTGTTAATAAAGTAGTTGAAATTATCAGTAACCTTTGCTGCTGAGAATGGTGGTGCTCATCTTTAGTCCTAGCACTTGAAAGGCAGAAGCAGGCAAATCTCAGGGTTTGGGGCCAGCCTGGTGTACATAACGAGTTCTAGGATAGCCAGAGCTATACAGAGAAACCCTGTGTCAAAAAAAGCCAAGGGCGGGGGATGGGGAGAAGAGGAAGGTGGGAATATTAACCAAGATTCTTCAATGCTTGTTTCAGGCAAGGGAACAACAATCAAAGTAAACCAGGGTTCTTGCGGAAGAATCAGTATACAAACACAAAATTAGAAGTGAAAAAGATCCCCCAGGAATTGAACAATATTACCAAGCTCAACGAACACTTCAGCAAATTTGGAACCATAGTTAATATCCAGGTAAATTAGTTTTATCAGTTACAGAATGCATGTGTACTGTGAGTCTTGGAAAGTATTACCAGCAGTTCTTGATTAGAGTCAGTGGTAATTCTGACATCTTTGCAAAGTGATGTTTTATTATATATCAGTGTATTCTATTATATGTCCAGTGCATGTGTATATAGTGGAATTATTTAGTTGAATTTGTTCTTGAGAATTCATTTGATTCTTTTCTGTAGCTCCTTCCTGAAAACGGAACTAGTTGCTATTGTTTTTATTGTTGTTGTTGTTGTTGTTCAGAGGTCTTGGTCTGAACAAATGAACCACTCCCTCCCATTATAATGTTATTATCTAAGAAGCTGCGATTTTTGACATATTATCCAAGATCAGATCAATTATAGTTACAGCATAATTTTTTGATTAGCATTTGTTGGAAGTTTGACTTTATAAATTTGTGATTAGAAGTGATGATTTAATTGAGTATACTTACATGTTAGTTTAAAATTTCATGTCCTTAAATTTGTATCCTTTTTCTCTTAAAAGTTCTCTGTCATTATTCTTTATGGCATTTAGAAAAAGAATTGGGTGGCTATGTAAAACAGGCTTGATAAACAAACAATAGAAATTTGTTCTATTGTAGGAGAGACAGTTTGACAATTAAAGAACATGAACTGCTCTTTCAGAGCACCTGAGTTTGATTTCCAGCATCCCGATTGGGTGGCTCACAACTGCCTGTAACTCTAGGGATCTAATGCTACTTGTATTCATTTGCTTCAGAGGGATGCCTTCTTAGCTTGTTAGACACCTGGTTTCTCACTGTCTTCATATAGCATAGAAGGAGAGGAGGAGGAAGGAAAGGAGCCATGGAGACCTCTTCCTCTTCTCATAAGGCTACCTTAACTAAAATAATTATGGTCACAAATGTAGTACTATTCTCTGTTGAGGGATAGGGTTTCATCATACAGATTTGGAGGCACATAATTTAGTTCATAGTACTGGACCACACATATTTAACTACTATCTAAGTTTAAGTTCCCATTATTTTCTTTAAAGGTTGCTTTTAAGGGTGATCCAGAAGCAGCACTCATCCAATACCTTACAAATGAGGAGGCCAGGAAAGCCATTTCAAGCACAGAAGCAGTGCTGAACAATCGGTTCATTCGAGTCCTGTGGCATAGAGAGAACAATGAACAACCAGCACTCCAATCCCCAGCACAGCTCCTCCTGCAACAGCAGCACACCCTGAGTCACCTTTCACAGCAGCACCATAGCCTACCACAGCATCTTCATCCACAGCAGGTGATGGTAACCCAGTCTTCCCCTGCATCAGTCCATGGAGGTATCCAGAAGGTAATCATGTTTACTAGTTAACACTCTAGTCTCACTTCCCAGCCAGTATTTTTCAACTCACAGCCCTGACACCTTTCACATTAGAGTTGTTCATGGTTTAATGTATAAACTACCATCATCTGGTTTTCTGAGACCTCATTATTATAGAAGTGTAGATTCTCAGATCTCACACATCCTTACTATTATTAACTAAGTAATTATTTGGTATGGGCATGGGTGGGTGTGTAATGTGGGTGGGCATAGGCCCAAACTTGACACCGTGTGTCTTTGTCAATCCTCTCCACTTATTACTGAGTCAGGGACTCACTGGATTGCGAGCTTGCCAATTCTGACCAGCTTCCTGAGGATCCTCTGTTTCTTCTTCCTAAGTACTGGGATTATAGGTAGCTTTTATGTGGCTGTGGGGATCTGAACTCTAATTCAGCTTTTACCCAGCCATCTCATCTTCCGAATCAATTCCTCCAGGAAATGCCCAGGAATCTGCTTCAGAGAACTTTGCACTGTCCTAAAGCTGAAAGAGCTGTTCTATAATAGAGCAGTGTGACTCACCTAGGTGTAACTTGTGTAGCTTTGCCTGTAGAACAGAATCGGTCTTTAGATAGGAGCTTTTTTAAATCTGATGCTTAAGTATCTACAGTGAGGCACATGTACCATGTACCACTAAATTCTGAATCTTGAGCTGTTTTGTGCGTTAGAGCCATTCAGGTATTTATAGTAATAATTTCCATCGTTAGGGTAAATGCATTTGATGAAAAAACAAAAGCAAGCAGGCATCTGAGGCAGAAGGCTGTTGAGTTTGAGGCCAGCCTATGCTACACAGCAAATTCCTCAAATTCATAGCATTGAAAAATATATACTATATTCCTTACGGTATATAGTCTCAGCCTGCTCCTTAGCATCTAAACCGTATATTTTTGTTTGTGTTCTGTTTGGTATTCTGACCCAAATGTGAATACTTGTCCAAGATGGTGGATGAATGGTGAAAGAATGTAGCCAAAGATTATCTTTTTATTTCACTGTTTATATTGGTTAAAAAAAAAAAAAACCTATCTTCACCATGCAGTAGTGGCGCATGCCTTTTATCCCAGCACTTGGAGGCAGAGGCAGGCAGTTCTCTGTGAGTTTAAGGTCAGCCTGGTCTACAAGAGCTAGTTCCAGGACACACTCTAAAGCTACAGAGAAACCCTGTCTCAAAAAAACAACAACAAAAACCTGTTTTTGAAACATTGCATTCTGGAGAGAAGATTTTTTTTTTCTAAAATTGCCAACAGTTTGTATGTGTTTCTGTGAAATATGTATTTTCGGAGCTAAGGATTGAACCAGAGGACTTGTGCACACTCAACACATGCTATACTATTGAGTTCCTCACAGTTGTTATGACCTGTGTTAGACATCTAAAATAATATGGATAATAAGACCATCTGTATATTCAAAATGCCTAAAAAAGTACAATCTTACAGATAATCGAAGCATTCCCTCATTTCAACTTTAACTTCTATCTTAAATTTAAATCATTCTTGGGTGTGTTTTTAACTTACATCACATATATGTTTATTTTGTATTTGCAGATGATGGGTAAACCACAGACCTCTGGTGCCTATGTTCTTAACAAAGTTTCTGTTAAAAACCGTCTTGGACATGCAAGTACTAACCAGAGTGATACATCCCACTTGCTAAATCAGTCTGGTGGTTCTGGAGATGATTGCCCGGTATGCATTCCTGTGACTTCCATGTATATTTTTAGTCTTTCATTCAGTGGCATAAAAATTCATTACCATTAAGGGGTATAGTCTCTTTCTCAACAGGAGAAGCATGACATTTGACCTAAGTGTACTTCCCCAATTTCCATAGCTCAGTTAGGAATTAACTGGTTAGTTTTCTCTTATTTAGAGCAATCTAAAAATTAGAGAATTTTAACTTTTGGCTGCTTATTGTTAGGTAATTATCCTCATTCTCCCCCTCCCACCCCCATTACCACCACCCATTTTTTTTGAGATCTGTACCCCAGGCTGACTTCTAGAAGTTCATGGTCCTGCTGCTTCAGGCTCTCAAATGCTGATATGAAAGACACACATGTGCTACCACATGTGGCTCTCATTTTTCCTTTTAGATAGGGCTAGGGAGATGATTCTGAAAGGTGACTCAAGTTTGGTTCCTAGCATCCATCCTTAGCAGATGATAGTTACAACTTGCTCCCGGGATCTGACACCCTTTTCTGGCTCTGTGGACACTGCATGCACACGCACAGGCTCACACACAGAAACATGTAACACATTAAATTAAAAATAAATAATTAAAATTAAAATCAGTGAAGGTAATTCTGTGAAAATCAAGTGTTGAATGTCTTACTTTTGCTTTTGGAATATATCTGCAATAACTCTAGTGTAGTGGTTATAGGAACTCTGAAAAAGTGATAGAGAATAGTAAAAAAAAAATACTCTAAGGTCTGTTACTAAAACAAGTTTGATGTTGGCACAGGAATTAACAGAACAGAAAACCTAAAATAGGCTGTATTGCTAAAGGAAATTATTATATTAAATAGCTAGTATCAGATCAGTGAAGAAATTAATGGTTGTTTTGATAAATCCTATTAGTATAAGTGGATAGCCATATGAAAAAGATAAAATTATGTTCTGTTTTTAAAAATTACATAATTAAACTCCAAGTAGATTTGAGACTTAAATGCTGATGGAAATACTAGATAATTCAACCCTCATGAAATGAAATTTGGCAATGTTAGGCAAAAATTATATGTAATATAATCTTTGTAAGAATGTAAGTACACATGTATATACTACTACTAATTGTATGCTTTTTATAATTCTGAAAATCCCCAAATGTCTCTCAACAAGGGACTGGTTTCCTAAAATGTCATATCCATACAGTAAAATACATTTAACTTTTAAAAAGAATAAGGAATACTTTTTTTAAAAATGTACCATGAACTGTATTTTAGGGCATAGTAAACTGAGAAAAATGAATTTTAAGACTATATAGCTGATGCCCAGGAGGCTGGGGCAGGAGAATTATAAGTTCCCTGCCAGCCTGGGGTTCTTAGTAAGATTTTGCCTGGGGAAAAAAAAGTAAGTAAATTAAGTAATTTAATAATAAGAAAAGCGAATTGACTTTAAGTGTGATGATGGCATGATGATGAGGCTGGGAAGAAGGAGTCTATGTCTTTTACAGCTAGAACTAAAATTAATGAAATAATAAAATCTTTGTGATAATAGTTGGAGATATAAATAAAATTAGATTATTTTTTGTTTTTAATGTATTTTTATTAATTTTTTTGCAAAGGAGCAGTTATTAGTCTTGATGGGAAGGTGTTTAATAATTTTTATGGTTTGGAAAATGTCATAATTTTCTGTTCTCATAATCGTGGAATAATCTTGATTCTGTCATTTTAGTCATAAGAGTAACTGTGTCTGATGTTGGTAGTTTGTAATATTGTGCTTAATAGAAGGATGCTAAGGTCATCTCCTGTGGATGAGGACCGCTGTTCTTTTCTCATAATTAAAATGTACAAGGAAGGAAACATGGCATCATATTAAGAAACAGAATATTGATGTTAAAAGTGCATTTTTATCTTTTGAGGTACAATTGAATTTATAAAGAATTGGCTTTTATGTATGAAATGTGTTTGCTCTTTTGTTTGAGGCAAGGTAAGTAACCCTATAGGCCAGACTGACCTAGAAGACACAGAGAGAGAGAGTAAAGGCACCATACTCAGCTAATGAAGTTTTTAAATTTAAAAAACTTTTGTCTGAGCCAGGCAGTAGTGGCATACACCCAGTACTTGGGAGGCAGAGGAATGCTGATCTCTGAATTTGAGGTCAGCCTGGTGTACAAAGCAAGTTCCAGGACAGACTGGACTGCATAGAAAAACCCTATCTCAACCCTCCGCACCCTACCCCGAAGTTTGTCACTTGAGTAGAGACAGATATTCTAAAATGATTTTAAACATTTTAAAGATTTGATTTAAATCAAAGGCGTTATCTTTGGTATTTTCCCCTTTCATTTTTTTTTTAAAGGTGTTTTCTACGCCAGGCCATCCAAAACCAATTTACAGCTCCTCAAACTTAAAGACACCTTCAAAACTTGGTTCAGGCTCCAAATCTCATGATGTTCAAGAAGTTCTTAAGAAGAAACAGGTAATGGCCTCCATTCTTCTGCCTGTTAGTTCTTTAGTGCCTGTGTGTTATAATACCTTTACATTTGTGTTGCTGTAGAGCTATAGCTATGACATGCTGTACTTTCTCCTCATTTAATACACTTAAATGATGAACAAGCTGAAAAAGGCTCAACAGTTGCCTTCAGTAGCCACATTAAATCAAAGGAATAGATTGTTCTTTTGGTTATGAGTATTAAAACAAGAGCCTTAAACACACTGAGCTATAACCACTTATATTTTTTATATATATATTTTTTTGTGGGGGTAGGGTCAAATCAGGATTTCTTGTGTGGTCCGTGTTATCCTGGAACTTGTTTTGTAGGTCAGGCTAGCCTTGAACTCAGATCCTCCTGCCTCTGCCTCCTGAGTGCTGAGATTAAAGGTGTGCACCAACCATTCCTGGCTAACTTCCCCCCACCCCCCATTCAATGAAGAAAAGAGACAGTTTTCTTTCTGCTTTGGGGGTGAGTGGGATGAGGCTGGGAATAGAAACCCCAGGGCCTGGCACATGCTGTATAAGTATTCTACCACTTAGCTAGACCTGGGGTTTCCAGTCCCGCCCCTCCCCCTCTTTAAAAAAGATTTATTTATTTATTTATTTATTTGTTTGTTTGTTATTATGTGTGCAATATTCTACCTGCATGCCAGAAGAGAGCATCAAATCATATTATAGATGGTTGTGAGCCACCATGTGGTTGCTCGGAATTGAACTCAGGACCTCTGGAAGCCAATGCTTTTAGCCTCTGAGCCATCTCTCCAGCTCTCCAATTCCCTTTTTAAAGTCAGATGTTTCTCATAAGTTTAACATGCTTACGGTTCATCATATGACTCAGCTTGGAGCAACTGTCGTTTTAGGTGTAAGCTGTTTACATAGGGATTTTCGTCTTTAAAATAAATTTATTTATTACTTTATGTAGCCCTGGTTGTCTTGGAACTCACTCTGTAGATCAGGCTGGCCTCAAACCCACAGAGATCTGCCTGCCTCTGCAAGTGCTAGATGAAATTAAAGACGTGTGCCACTGCCGCTGCCACCCCGACCCCCTGGCAGAAACAGTTGTTTATATGTATTGTC
>JAQHUG010000065.1:42788-115195 GCA_028555095.1 Dicrostonyx torquatus
AGAAAAGTTTAAACAATTTGCTTTTTTTAAAAGATACAAAGTATAGATGTATATTTTACAGTTATACTGGAATTATTAGGAAAGTTATTCAAAGGCTTCATTTTAGGTTTTTTAAAGGTTTTTAGACATTCTCTCCTTGGGTAGTCAGGTTGACTCCAGTCTTTGGAGTCACGGGCTTATAGCCATGTACTAGCCACATTCCACCCCAGCTGCTGTTTTCAGTGATTTTGATTTAGGAGGGAAAGTCCATTTCAGAGAAGAAGAAATGTATATTGTTAGCTGATTCTTTTTTTAAAAAAATCCATTACTAACTTTCTTCTTTATTCAGGAAGCAATGAAGCTACAGCAAGACATGAGGAAAAAGAAGCAAGAAATGTTGGAAAAGCAAATAGAATGTCAGAAGGTAGAGTAAGAACTCCTTCTTTGCATTCTGAAATGTCACATAGAAATGATTTACACAGTTGTAATAGGGATTTAGGGCTTAAATTTACTTAGTTTAGACTTAATTTTTTTCTGATTATTTTGTAGATGCTAATTTCTAAGCTAGAAAAAAACAAAAACATGAAACCAGAAGAAAGAGCAAATATAATGAAGACCTTGAAAGAACTGGGAGAGAAGATCTCACAATTGAAAGATGAATTAAAAACGTCTTCTGCTGTCTCCACACCATCCAAAGTAAAGACAAAGACAGAGGTATCCAGTTGCATTCCTCCTCTAGCAAACCTACAAAACATCTGTGATGTGCTTGGCACTTTGAAAGTGCAGTGCGTCCCATAGGCAGCCCCTAAACTACCTAGTAAAGTTACTATTGGACTAGTAGGAGAGAATCAGGCCATTAGAGAATAATGTGTTTTCACTGATGCTATAAGTTTAAAGTCCTGTTTGGACAGATGGTGGTGTTCGAGTAGACCTCAGGCCAAGTGCATTTTAAAAAGGTGTTGTACCAATGAGTATATATACATATACAAAAACATATATATATATACACCAGCCCTAATGAACTGTTGGATTTGCCTTTTATATGTTTAAAGACCTAAAATTTTATTTAATTTTCAGGGAAGATGTGGTTGTTTTTTGTTCCAGGGAGGTGTCTTTGTTTATATGTGTAGTTTATTTGAAACGGGGTCTCTATAAATAGCCTAGGCTGGCCTGTGCCTTTTGCAAATTACAGGAGGCTAGAGAAAAAGAGCTCAGTAGTTAAGAACAAATACTATTTTCCAGGGGACCCATGTTTGGTTCCCAGCAGCCACATCAAGTGGCTTCCAGCTACCTCTTCCAGGGAATCTGGCACTCTCTTCTGGCCTCCTTGAGCACTATGCAAACCCCCACATAGTTATGCACACAAATACATACAATAAAAAATAAAGAGATGTGAAGGCAAATCTTCCATAGCTACCTGAAGACCTGTTTGTCTCATACACAAAGGAGTGGCATAGAGTTCAGTCTGAAATTTATTCTGTACTGTTCTTTGTACTATTTTATATTTCATTTAATTAACTAATTATTTTAAGACTGGGTTTCACTCTGTAACCTGAGATGGCTCTGATTTGAGGCCTGGGATTATAGCCACAATCGTGTAAAGTTGATAAGTATTGTCATTGTGCTGGCTGTGTATACATTATTATGTCTGTAAAGGTTTGCTTCCTCAGAGCACCCATGTCTTTTCTGCCCTGTTTTTTCAGAAGCCTCGAATTGTGTAGCTGTAATGCTCTGAATAAGATCTTAGTGTTTACTTGAAGTTTCCCTTTTCTCAGGCCCAGAAGGAGCTACTAGACACTGAACTGGATCTCCACAAGAGGCTCTCTTCAGGAGAAGACACAACAGAATTACGGAAAAAGCTTAGTCAGTTACAAGTTGAGGTGAGATTTAACTTATATAACATCTCAAAAAATAGATTTTTCTCTTTATTTAATGAAGGATTAATCTAGCAATGTGCTTGTTGTGATTTAGGCTGCGAGATTGGGTATTTTACCTGTAGGACGAGGAAAAACCATGTCCTCTCAAGGTCGAGGAAGGGGCCGAGGACGAGGAAGAGGGAGGGGCTCGCTAAATCACATGGTAGTGGACCACCGCCCCAAAGCACTCTCAGTTGGAGGATTCATTGAGGAGGAAAAGGATGAACTGCTTCAGCATTTCTCAGTAAGTTTTTTATATAACTCATGCTAACTCGAAAAACAATGCACTCAGCACTTTGTTTGCTACAATCTATAAATATCAAATGATTTCTAGGTTAGAAATGTTAGTTGTTAAAACTTGGACTTTACCAATTTTTTATTAATGTATTTTTCAAGGTCAGGAGGTAGGTTTTGCTCTGAAATTCCTTAATAGTCTTTGTAAACACATTTGTAGTAGAACAGCATTCCAAAGACAGACTTAATTTTAGGATTATTTCAGTTTACCAGGTATTTCTAGGCAACAGATTAATCTGGAATAGAGACAAAACTCAAATTATTAGGGCAGTAAGCATATTTATTCTATATACAGTGTTGACATTGACTACAGACAAGTAGAGATTGACTACAAACTTGTACAGTATATTCTCTTTCCAGCTATTCATTAATTCATTTGGTAGACATTTCTGAATTAGAGTTTCATAAATGAGTTTCTGTAATGTTAGATGACTTTAAGTATGAACAACATGTGAAATTTTACACAGTAAAGTCTCTTAAACTTTTAGACAGGGTCTCAAGTACCCCAGGTTATCCTCTTGCTTCCATCTCAGAGATGCTTGGATTACAGGCATGTATATACCACCGTGCCTGGTTTTTGGTAGTATTGGGGATTTAACAAAGGAAAATGTGCTTCCTTGGCAATCACTGTACAAATTGAGTCTCATCTCCAGTCTCCAGTGAACATCTTTTCTTCAGATTCAACATCAAATCTTAAACTTCCCACCATGATCATACAGATGACAAGTACTGGAGCCAAGATAACCAGGTTCCCAGTCCTAGGCAACTTTTTACAAATTACATTATTTATTTGGGAGTAGGGGTGATCATACCATGACATGCATGTGGGAATCAGAATAAATTTTGGGAGTTTCTCTCTTCTATTTTGTGGGTGCCAGGTTTCAAACTCAGGTCATCAGGCCTGGTAGCAAGCACCTTTATCTGCTGAGCCATTTCACTGAACCTCCTCCCCCAACCTCTCCACCCCACTGCTCCAGATATCTTTCTTGAAAAAAAATATTTCTAACTCTATTCTGTGTTAAAAGATAGTGATGCAGATCATGATAAGGAAGTCCTCACTTACATGAAAATGTATGGAAGTGTTACTGGGGAGATAATTTAGTTGGTGGAAATCATAAAGAAGTGAGTCTAGATTCCTATCAGACATGTAAATCTAGGCCAGCAGAGTACACCATAATCTCAGTGCTGGGCTAACAGACAAACCTTGGGGCATGCTGACTAGTCAGGCTAGCCTGTTGTTGAACTCAGGGCTCAGTGAGAGCTTCTGTCTCAAAAAAGTAGAAAAATGTACTGGGGAAGACACCAGTGTCAGCCTTAGTCTTTTACAAGCAAATTCACACGTAACACATATAAAGCCACAGAAACTAAACATAATATATGCAGTCCAGGTTATCCATAACAACATAGAAACATAGATTTTTTTTTAAGATAGAAAGAATGAATTTTATTGTTTCTTATTATATATATATATATATGGTCATCAATATGTCTCCAATTTTAAAAAAATTGCTACTAAGTGAAGATGCCTTTCCTTGTTTTCATGAACACTACAGACTTCCTTATGGCTGGTATGTGTGACTTGCTTTATTGAACAGCAGCAGTGACAGATGTGACTGCATCATTATATTACAAAATATATGTAAAATTTTTAATATATCCCTGACCAGACTGTTGATTTTAGCTCTGGTGAATAATCTCACACGACAAGGAATTGTGGCTGATAGACTATAGGACCTGATGGTAGCCTATACTCCAAAGCTAGCAAGAACCGAGAACCCTCAATTCTGTAGCTCCACAGAATAACTTCTCAGAACTGGAATGCACTTGGATATAGACTTTCAGTCAGTCAGGCCTTCACATGATAATACAGCCCCAATGACACCTTGAACACTACCCGATGGTGTGAGCACGGGTCTCTGCTAAGCAGAGCCTAGATCCCCACCATGAAATTTAGTCTGGCATACTTACAGTATTTGTTAGGGAACATAGATCTTAATAGTGTGTACCAATAATTGGCAGACTTTGGACCTAGAGAGATGGCTCAGCAATTAAGAACATTTCCTACCTCCCTCCTGGGATAGTGGTTAAAACAGGTTCCCTCTACAGAGCTCTGGTTATCCTAGACTCACTCTGTAGACCAGGCTGACCTTGAACACAGAGATCCACCTTCCTCTGCCTCCCAAGTGCTGGAATTAAAGGGTGTGACACCACTGCTGGCTTCAGGGCATGTTCTTGAAAAGGACTCAGTTCCCAGCACCCATGTTAGGTAGCTCACAACTGCCTGTAAGTCTAGTGCCAAAGAATTTTCTTCTCTTCCCCTCAGGCACCTGTGGACACAAGGCACATGCTCACAGATCTACACACACATACATATAAATAAAGATTTTTTTTTAAGTTGGTAGACTTATTCTTGTAAAGAGTCAAGTTGTAAAATATAGGCTTTTGTGGCCTACAAATGGTCTCTGTCATGTTCTTTCTCTCCTTTCCCCTGACTGTAATTTCCTTTCCTCTGGTTCTCTTCTGCTCCCCTCCCCTGCCTTTTGTTCATTCTGCTTTTCCTGTTTATTTACATGCTTTCTTGAAGTTTGTTGGGATCATCTCATGTGGTCCAGGCTAGCTTCTCAAGCTTTCTGTGTAGCCAAGACATTACTAGATCTCCTGTTCATCCTGTCTCCTGATGCTAGGCTTATGAGTACACACCACCAAACTGGCTTTGTTTGCTTTCGAAGACTGGGTTTCACTCTGTACTGCTTGCCAGTCTAGAGCTCACAATATAGTTTAGACATGTTTCAAGTTCTCTGCCTCAGCTTCCTAAATGATGAAACCTATTTCTAGTCTCCTTTTTTCCCCTTTTAGTAACCATTTTAATAAAATAGAAACTATTTTTAGTTCATAGGACTTCAGAAGCAGGGTGCTGAGCGAGATACAGTGGTGTGTCCTATTGTCCTCACATTTAGGATCTGAGGCCTTTAATCCCAACATTTGGGAGGCAGAGGCGAGTCCAGCCTGGTCTATAAGAGCTAGTTCCAGGACAGCCAGGGCTGTTACACAGAGAAACCTTGTCTTGGGGTGGGGGTGGGGGGATGATCAAAATCAATGAGTCCAGGAAAAGCTTTTTAAAAAGAATATGTTCTTTTTGTCACAGGGATCTGAGGATGATAAAGATCTATTTTTGTTGGTGATGGTTTTTTTTTGTTAAGATATTTATGTGTGTACTTGTATGCATGTGTGTGTGCATGAATGTACATGTATGCAGGTGCCCAACAAGGTCAGAAGGGGGCATTACGTCCCCTGGAACTGTAGTTAGAAATGGTTGTGAGGGTGCTGTCTTCTGGACATGCAGCAAATGCTTTTAACTTTTTAGCAGTCTCTCTTGCTTGAGTTTTTTGTTTGTTTTGTTTTGTTTTGAGGTGGAGTCCTATGTAATTCAGGCTGGCTTCAAACTCACCACATCACCAAGGCTTGCCTTGATTTACTGATCCTCTTGACCCTAAGGTCCAAGTGCTGCGATTCCAGAATGTGCCACCATGCCTGGCTGATGCTAAAGAGGTTTATAAAGAATTCTCATTAAGGATTTATAAGTTTAATCCTGAAGCTGATAATTTTAAGTCATAGAGTCTAGTTTAAAAGACACAAACAGGACAGGCACTTTGGCACTTTCCTTCATCCCTTCTTGAAGAGATTTGACTGAATGCAGTATGGAAAATTGTTCTCTTAAATGTTGAGACTGTTTGGGCCGGGCAGTGGTGGCGCACGCCTTTAATCCCAGCATTCAGGAGGCAGAGGCAGGCCTGGTCTACAAGAGCTAGTTCCAGGACAGGCACCAAAGCTACAGAGAAACCCTGTCTTGAAAAAAACCAAAAAATAAAAATAAAATGTATTGAGACTGTTTGGAGTGCACAGAGGAATTTTTTAAGTAGAGGGCACTAAGTTGTCTCTTGTTGTTTTGGGGCAGGTTCTCACTATGTCGCCCTGAATGGCCTGGCATTCACTGTGTAGACTAGGCTAGCCTAAACTCAGACATCTGTCTGCCTCTGTCTTCCAAGAGCTGGGATCACAGGTGTGTACCACCATACCTGGCTCTAGCTACACAATCTTTAATTTTGTCAATGTGCTTTATTTGTTGAACTCAGTGAGGTAGGGTATGGGTACTTGGATTTTTTTCTCTTCTTTCTTAATTACAAAATAATATATACTTGCCTCAAGATACATCTGGCTACAAGTAACATACTTTGAAAATGTAAGCTATCTTTTTTTTATGAGGTGTATATGTATGCGTGCATTCCTGTGTTTGCATTTGTATTTGTACGTGCCTGTGGAAGCCAGAGGTTGGTTTGTTGACATTAACTGTGTTTTCCTCTGTCACTTTCCATTTTATTTTATTTTTTTTAAAATTTTTTAAGACTTATTTATTTATTAAGTGTACAACATTCTGCCTCCATGTATGCCCACATGCCAGAAGAGGGCGACAGATCTCATTACAAATGGTTGTGAGCCACCATGTGGTTGCTGGGAATTGAACTCAGGACCTCTGGAAGAACAGCCAGTGTTCTTAACCCCTGAGCCATCTCTCCAGCCCCTCCATTTTATTTTTTAAGACGTGGTCTCTCACTTGAAATTTGGAGCTTATTGTTGCAGCTTAGACTGACTGGCAAGCATGCTCCAGGGATCTGCCTCTGTCTGCCCTTGCTTTCCTTCCCAGCCCTGGGGTTACAGATGCTCTCTGCTACTCCTAGTTTTTATGTAGCTGTTAGGGATCTGAACTTCGGTCACCAGCATTGGTGACACAGCAAGTGCTTTAACCACCAAGTCTCAGCCCCTGTTTTCTTCTCTTCTCTTTCCTTATAGTTTACATTTATTTGTCCTGTGTATGTGATGTGTATGGGCACACATGCTATGTGTGTATATGTAGAGCTCAGCTTTTGGGAGTTGGTTCTCCTTTTACCATGTGGACCAAACTCAGACTATCACACTTGGCAGTGAGCACCTTTACCTGCTGAGCCATCTCACTTACCCTCTATTTTCTTTCCATTTAAGAATTTTTAGGGGAGATTTTAACATTACTTAGACACACAAGCTCCTACTATGTTTCTCTTCTTCTTTCCTGCTATGTTGACATATAGCCATTTTTTCCTCATGCTACCAGAATGCCTGCAGCAACCACAGACACCACAGCTTCCAACAAGAATATCCAAAGGCTAAAAAGGAGGCTGTGTTTCTTATGCCAGTTTTTAATATACAATAGTCTTTCTAACAAACTTTTTAAACTCCCCATCTGACTCACAGCCAGTGATGTGTTTTCATGTCAGTCATAAGTATCACACACACACATACCTGAATTGATCCTTTCTGAGGGAAACTTACTGTGATTAATTTAAACTACTTTTGAGTTGCCCTCTAAGCAAAATTGTCCTCAGATTCTGTTGAAATGGAGAAAACTTAGAAATCTGAAATATAAAAGGAAGTAAAAAATACCAACCTCAGATATATTAGAATCTTGTAGGTAGGGTGGGGGCTGCTGCTTATGACATGGCACCATATACTAGGAGGTTGTCAGATAAACTTCAGGGGCTGGTTCTCAGGAATCAAAGAGGTCATCAAACTTGTGGGGATGAGTGCTTTAACTTAGACTTTTTGTTACTAATTTAACTGTTTTCATAAAACATATATATGTACATCATTTAAGTCTAGAAATATAGTTTAATGGTACAATGCTTGCACACAGTTGTATATAACATGCACAAGACCATGGGTCCATTCCTTTATATAAAGAAATAAGTTAATAAATAGAATGTCTTCATTGGCATTTGCTGAGAAGTATTTAGAAGGTAGCACTGAGGAAAACACTTAAGGGTTAGGAATATAACTCTTGGAACCTTGCCTAGTATGTGCAAGACACTGAGTTCAAGCCACATTGCTACCGAAAAGAAAAGGAAAGAAAGGAAGGAAGGAAGGAACAGAACAATCAAGTTGGGTTGGGACAATGTGACTTTTCTTTTAGACCAGATCTCATTCTGTAGTCCAGACCCTTTCTGGCACTCACAATATAACCAGCCTGGTCTCAGCCTCCAGGGTGCTATAGGTGTGAGATACCAAGCCCAGCTCTAATTACCATTTGTTGAATGAATAGCTATGGGATTCTGAGCAATTGAGAAAAGAGAGTGAGCATTATGTCTCACATCTGTAATCCTAGTGCTTGGGAAGGTGAAGCAGGAGGTTGAGAGTTCATCTCTGGAAAAGGTTATGGGGAGGGGCTAAGAAGAGCTTTATCAGACAGGACTGAAAAAAATACAGTGCAGTGACTGACAGGAGATGATTGTCTCAGAAATGATAGGATTTTAAGGTTTGATATATTAGTATCAGAGTTGAGGGGTTGGTCATTGAATGAAGAAAGTATTTGTTATCTTCCTTCCTGCCTTGCACAGTAGAGTGACTATAACACAGCAGCTGCCTTAACTGAAAGGCCCATCTTACATCATTTTTAAATAGCACAGTGTTTGAAGAAATCCTTAGTAAATACAAGTGCATACTTATGTATTCTTTTAAAATACACTTTAGGCTGCAAACCAAGCATCAAAATTCAAAGACCGTCGGCTACAGATATCATGGCACAAGCCCAAGGTACCATCTATATCTACTGAGACTGAGGAAGAAGAAGTCAAAGAAGAGGTAAATTCAAACATTAAAATAAAATTTGAATTACAGTACTCTTCTCTATTTTTTTATATTAAATACTATACATTTAAAAATAGGCACTTACTTTTCTTTCATTCAGTTAGTTAATACCACTCTAGAAGTAATAGTTAGCCACTTAAAATATGAGAAGTAATTTTGTATTTTTATATTCTAATTGGTTTATTTAAGAGAACATTGAGCCCACAATGTAAATTACTTCTGATTCTATTAATTTTGCTTTTAAAAGAATCAAGTTTTTCTAGTTAATGAAGTATGTTCTGACTATATGGACAAGTTTATGTAACAAAAACAGTGTTCCCAGTTTGGAAGAAAGTAAATCTTTCACGTTGGTGATGTTTGTAGATACTTCTACTTTGTGTCAGATTTTAGGTTTTTATATAAGATGTGGAATGTCACGTCATGGAGAAAGTTAGCATATCCACTGCTCACAAATCAGTGATAGATATCCCAAGAAAAATTGGAAAAGTTGCTGATTTTCCTTACTTTCGTTGATGAGATAAAGTCAGTTCTAATTATTTTTTAATGTATATACAACACATATATTGATTAACTCTTTCTAAGCATCCACTAATACTTTGTTTTGTTCTTTTGCCTTCTGAGACAGGGTTTTGCCCTGTAGCCCAGGCTACCTTCAAACTTACAAACTAGTACCTCAGTCTTCCAGGTGCTAAGATTATAGGCGTGTACTGAGATGGCTGACTTCCACATAGCATTTTATTTTCTTAGTGATATTGGAATGGGAATCTTCTATTAATGTTTTCAATATAAACAGGATAAATAGTAGTATCCACTTTTAAGGTGTGTTTTGGGATATGGGGAGGAAAATGGGTTAGAAGGTACAAAATCACAGCCAGATAGAAAACAAATTCTAGTATCCTGTTAGAGAATTAACCACATTTTATGACAGATCATAGTATTGTGTTGCATAATTCAAGATCTCTATTAAGAATGCTGAATGTTATCATTAGAAAGAAACAAACATCTTTGTTGTGTCTGAGTTGATCAATACATAGTGTTAACTGTGGCAAGATAGCACACTGTTCTCCATATTAAAAGATGGGGTTGTTGACTGGTTGGTAGTTTTGTTTGTTTTGCGCTGAAAATAAACTACTTGCCTATTTTTGTAAACTAATAAACTAGTCTGCTTATCAGGTGGCTGGTTGACCTTGAGTTTGTGCACAGCTAAACAGATGTGCCTTCCTTTCTTTAGGAAACAGAAACCTCGGATTTGTTTTTGCATGATGATGATGATGAAGATGAAGATGAATATGAGTCTCGTTCATGGCGAAGATGAAATTAGATGCGAGCTGTGTAATTTTTAGAAATATTGTTTAGAAGAACAACTTTTTAAAATTATTTAAAGAAGTCGATGAGCCAAAAAAATTTTTTTTTTATTTTTGTCTTCAACACAGTAGGTTTAAGGACAGCAAGTTGCTATTCAAACACATCTCGTAATTGTCTGTGATATCAAATCACCAAAGGCCATGACTTTATGCAGTTGTGAAGATCTGCAGGAGTGACTGGATTCTCTAGAACCTTACCTTCCACACCATTTGTTTCTGCTCTTGGTGCTGGATTACAATGTAAAGACAGGGTGTTCAGAAATTTTATTTTGGATTATAAATCTGCTGATAAAAATTTCATTAAATGTCAAAATCGCCTGGAATCTCTTAACTCTTAGCTATTATGGATGGGTCGTCAGACAGTAGGAGACATTCATAACTTAAATACCCTTTTCTTTCAAGGATGGTCTTGGAAGAAAAGTTCATTTTTTCCCCACTATGGAAGATCCCACTTTATTATAGTCAGTCTTTTTCAGAGTTTCATGTGCAGTAGTACCTCAGCAAAACCACCATCTCTGTTCCCAGATTCTGCAGAGCTCTGGAGCTGGCTCTAAGCTACTCATCCTCTCCTCACACTGGCTCTGGGGCTCTGCCATCGTCCTTCCTCGTTTTGATATGTGGTGAGCATTGCTTCAGTTGGTCCTCTCTCTCTCTCTCTCTCTCTCTCTCTCTCTCTCTCTCTCTCTCTCTCTCTTTTTCTTTTAAATCTCATTGGCCTTTTGCCCCCCCTTCATTCTTTCCCCATTATTTTTTTCCTCATCCCTTTTGATGATAGGCCTAACTTTTTAAATAAGTGATTCAGTTGGGCAATCAAGAATCAGTCATCAGTAAAAGGTTTAAACCAGCACCGTTATAAATAAGTGATGTTTTGATAAAATAAAGGCAGAGTTTCAGGGGAAAGAGTTACTGGCTTCCTCCCTCTTTAAAGCTTCAGCGTAGTTATAGTTACATAAAAGGGTTAAGGCTATCTGAAGTTCTTTTCCTAAACTGTAACCATGATGGTGAGGTGCTGAGGTGGGGGTTAGGAGTCTGCATATCCTAGTAATAAATGAGATTCTAACTTGACATTGATCAGATGACCTTATATTTTCATAATTTTATAGATTTTTGCTGTCCATGAACATATGCATACTTTAGTAGGCAGTTTCCTTTACCGTGTGCATTTTTACTGTACACTGTACAGAGTATCTGTTAGGTAAAATATACGTGTAAATTTATGTCCTTGTGTTCTGAATGTTAGATGGAAAAGCAGAGGAGCAACACTACACTGTACTGACCACTGGGGAAATGAAATGATTATTGTACATAGGATGTCACTTTTACATGTGTGGTGTGAAATTTGAAACTTCCTGTTGGCTGCAGAAGGTTCTTGGTGATCACTAACCATGCCAGGGTTTTTGTTCCCTGAAGTAAAGACTGTTTCTTAAAATAGGAACAGTTCACTCTGAAACCTAAAGCCATCAGGACTCTAGAGTTACATAGAGACAAGGCGTTAGATCCCACCTTCTGATCATCCCTTCTCTTCGTATTGTCTTAGAATGATGTGTCAAACACCAGGATCCTTTTTAAGTTCTCGTAGTTTTCCTTTAGTAGTGGGTCTTCTCCAGGTCACTGTGTTTCTGTGAACACCGAGGCTGAAGTGAGCCCACTGAGAACGAACACGTAGAACAGGTACCCTACACTAAGTATCTGCTCCTTACTTCTCCATCATCTCTAATGAATTTCCTTGATGTCTGTGGCTCAGTCAGTATATATTTGGAAAGATTCATTGTGGTGAATATTTTGAGTCCTGACCATTTAAAACATGATAGAGGGAACAAAGGATTTATATATTTTTTGTACAAAGTTTTTTCTTAAACTGTATAATTTTGTAAATAATTTGTTTGGTTTTTTTCTTTTGTGTACTAAAACTACCAGCGTATAGATTTCAATAAGAATTGTTGTATTTTTGTATTTGGAAACTGAAAATTACAGTAAATTAGTGAAGCCGTAAGAAAGTCTCCGTAGACTGACATTTGACTGAATGAGATTCCTTTTCATATGATTTTTTTTAACCTTAAAATTGACATCTTTATACACGCACTATAGGGAGAGGTGAGGATTCGTTTAACTTTTTCGTTACTGGGGCAGAGGTTGGGAAAGAAAGGTGCTAATGTGAAGACCAGATCATTTTTCATTAAGATTTTGGGTCCCTAGTACAAAACTTGGGGTTTCAGTATTCCTTAAAAAAATAACAAAAATTCTTTTCCAATGTGTTTCACTCAAAAATGAATTATAAAATAGAGGTTAATTACACTTAAGGTTAGCATAAAATAGCTGAATATGTGTATCTCTCCCCTTTACCCCCTCCCACCTATCCCCAAATGTTAGAATCCACACCACGACTGGTTTCTTGGCATCTTTGTTTATAGAGAAAAGATTTAGCATTTGAGGCAAATTCTGCTGTTCCTAGTGTGTAGGCGACCCATGTAGCAGAGCAGCAGCCACAGCTGCCAGTGTGACTAGGTCAGTCAGAGTTACCGGATTTCTGCCCAAACCTGAAAAGGTAACACCAAGGAATGCGAATTTTTTCTCAGTTTCTTTCTTGGAGCATTGGGAAAATGTCGCCACCCATTGAGATGCTAGAAAACAGTTTTTTACAGCAAGAAAGATCCTGCTGATGGATGACTATTTCAAAAGAAAAAAATCATGTGAAAAGGAATAGTGTTTCCTCTCGATGTATAGTATGCCTGTATTATAGTTTTTACAAGATTGTGAACTTGTGTAATAGTATATAGGAGATATTGTTGGATTTCTAACTGTTTATACATTTAAATTCATATATGTAATGTTTGTTTTATCGATTACAATCTGAATTTCTAAAAAGCATGTTGACTTTTGCAATAAAGATGCAATATGGAATGGTTCACAATTGGGGAAAAAAGAAAAAAAGATGAAAATATTACAAATTTAAAAGAATCTGGAAAATTTATGAACCATTCCAAAAATTATAACAATCACTAAAAGAGCTGTAATTCTGGCTTGTTCTGGAAAGAAAGATATATGAATGTGAGCTTGTTTGTGAGCCTGAGTGAGTAGTGGGTATTTGTGAATGCTTTATGTGCCTGAGAGACTATTGCTCTATGTGAAGTTGGATTCATTTCCACTGGTTTAAATGTTGAAAAGACTTACTCCTTCAGCAGGGTAGTCTGGACAGCAGAGGAACATGACTGCATATGCCTGTACTCTCTGCAGCTGGGAGGTTGGAACAGTAGCTTGCAATTGAGTCCCACCAGAGACCCAAAGTGAGATCCTAGCTCAGAAAAAGAGGAAGTGAGTGAGACTGGGAGAAAAATATGCAAGTTCAGCTAGTAAGTAACCTTAAAAGAAAAGAAAAAGATTGACTTATTTTATGTGTATGGGTGTTGTACTTGTAAACATATCTGTGTACCACATGTGTCTACAGAGGTCAGAAGAGAGTATCAGAGCCCCTGGAACTGGAGGATGATTGTCTGTTGCCATGTGGCTGCTGAGGGTCCTCTGGAAGTGTGGCCAATGCCCATAAATACTGAGTCATCTTTTCAGCCCCCTAATTAACCTTTTATAACTGTGTTTTTGGGTCGTGAATAAGTTTGTATCTCAGCCACAAAGCACAAGTAATTTAACAAAGACATTTATTTTGGTGCTAAAGATATTCAATATGCCTACCAACCATTGGAGAAAGACAAGGGCCCTTCAGAAAAGATTGACTATGGACACATCAGTGCTAAATGTCAAGGTTTGCAAGGATGAACAGGAAAAGGGAGCACCAGGATTCCGTTGTGAGAAAGAGGACAGGAAGTATGTTACTCAAACACCTGTCAGTTTTTAAATTGATACTATAAAATACCCCTTCAAGTGGCTATGACTTCTCTAAGAATGGTCTTTTTTTTTTTTTTTTAACTTCCTCAAGAAAATATTGAAAAATGGTCAGTTCTATTCTTTTCAAAAAATTAGAGGAGTGTCTGTATAATGTGACTGGCAAAGGAGTTGCCTGTCAACATTGGTTTTAATAGATCATAGATGATGCCATGTATATTGATTGCTTCTGGACCTTGGTGGGGGCAAGCATTCTGAACATTGCTGTATGTGTCTAAGAGTGACACCATTTTTTGCTAAAATGGAGTTCTGGTTAGCAGAAATTATTGATTTTATTGAAGTTTTTTTTCCTGATTTTGATTTGACCTCTCACCTGCTAAGCAGTCAGCCTTGAGAACCAAAACATGCTAGCATTTTGAGACAGTTGGCTTGATAAAGGTGCAGTTAACCTCAGAATAATGGTGATTTTTAAGATTTTTCTTTTTTTTTTGTCATGGAAGTTGTTTGGTAGTGTAAGATAAACGTGTAAAACATTTTTATGTTTTATGTCAGATCCTGTTTAGGTGTTTCTTACTCAATTTTTTAAGTCAGTTTTAGCTTTGCTCATATCTCATGAAGCGTATTGCCACTTCTTCATTTACCCCCAGACCACTGCTGGGAAATGCCAACACATTTCAGTTTTCATTAAAATAGCAAGGCCTAATGTGGACCTTGCTGTGTTAGTTTGTTCCTCAAGGAGGAATGAGGCTTCCCCTATGCCATTTGAGTTCGTAGACCAGATGCTGTCCATCTGTAAACATGTATTTCTGAATAAAGTTAAATTCCAGTACCTGAACTACCTACCTACCCTCCAGCTAGTTACTTGCCATGGTATTCGAGTGTTAACGGTTAGGGCCTGCAGGGGGCTCCAAAGGGCAAAACTTAGGCTTGAAACAGTGGCAACCTTCACAAAAACCCAGACCCATGTTCTCTACTCATAGTACACATAAAACAAAAGTTTGCAAGACAGTACTTGCTGTGCAGAGCACACACACTTTTATATTAGACAAAATTTTATGTCTGAACTCCAGTTATAGTTTGAAAAACTAGCTTCTTGGGTTACAGGAAGAACTGCATCTCTAAATACTTCCTCACTGTGACATCATCAAAACCATTTTAGCTACTGAACGATGTGTTTATTTTGCTTGGAAAAATTTCTGGGGTCCAAAAACCTAAAGGTAAAAGGGATTGCAGAAGCTTCTCGGTGATGTCACCTGAAGGGTGCTTTTACTCTTAGGATTTAAAAGCAGGCTCTTGTGTAAGCCAAAACAAATCTGCCCCCCCCACACACACCTTAAAAAGCACTTTGTAAGGAACTCTGGAACATTTCAGTCCTTTTGTTTGCACCCTCTCTCTTGAGTGGCATACAGCACCACTATACTTGGATTGCAACTTAGGTAGCTGAAGTCACTGCAAAGATTATTTACATATATAACATGTATATGTATTTACATAACATATGAGAGCTGCTTGACACAACTCTATGTTTAAATCTGATAATTTAAACAAATAATTTTATAAATAAAATAATTTTCCCTTGAATTTAATTTTGTACTTAATTTAGAGTTTATCTTAGCTGTCAACAACTTTTTATATCTGTGATAATTATACACATTTTGACATTGTGCAATGGAATTTTACTTCAAACAGATGCTTTTAAGTCTAAGAATTACAATAGATAAACCAATAGATTAAAAATAATCACTTTCTTGGTTTTTATTTCTCATTTTTAACATCTAAGTATTTCTGCTCTTTGTGTCTCACTTGAATTCTTCTTTGCCTTTAACTTTTTCCTTTAATTATTGGGTCTTACTGTTCAGGATCATGAGAGAGTTGACATTTCAGTTTATGCAGAGCGTACTCGGTGAATAGGGTCCATTGGATCTGTGTGATAGAATAATCAACACTAATGGTATTGCAACTTCTTGTGCAACTCTTGTTTCTAAACCTCTTTTCCGTGTGCCAGTCAGATTCTGTAGGCACTCAGACCACACTTCCTTGTGCTGCCATGGTACCATGCCAATATTTTTGGCTACTTTCAAACTTTTTGAATGACTAGTTCTGAATGCAGATTATGGCAAAGGACAGAGCAGTTGTCTGCTTTGTGTGCTCACAGCTATTGGGGAAGATGTGGAACACTTCTGTCTTCCCCAAGGTCACACAGCCTGGAGGGCAGGGACTAGGATTTGAATACAGGCTTGTCTCCAGAGCTCATGGGTGTCACCTTTGCACCTTCCAGCACAGTGGGATGCTGCAAGTCTGTGGGATGTCATTGATCTTTATTACTGTCTGTCAAATATTGTCATCTTGGCTCCTGTCTCATATGCCTCAGACTGGAACCAACATTCCCCAGGGAACACTACCACACTTTTAGATGGCATACTTGAAACCATGGAAAGCAGTGTTTATTCATGCTAATTCATGGAGAAACAGTTTAAAGTAATCACTTTCTGTGACCTTTGCAATGTACAGCCAGCCAATTTGATACATTTTACAATAATTTGTCTATATCATAACCTGTTTATTTTATTTTCAATCTTATCTTAATATTTTTCCTGTGGCAAACTGAGTTATGATAATCTCACAGTGTTTCTATGTTGCTTCTTTATGTTTTTCAATATTTCTGGTGCCTTCTTTTAACCTTGGCATTTAGAAAATCATGTTGTACATAAATAAGTTGACATGCTTTATTATTGTTTTCATATAGTATACTGAATTTTCTGGACAGAAAGTGCTGAGAATAGCAATGTTCATTTATAGTTAATGTTTATACCCTTTTTTGAAAGAACAGACTTACTGAATGAAACCATCATGGTTCTGTTTGTAATCATTTGCCTTTTATATACTTAGCTTATTTATCTTAGAAGTACTATTTTAAATCCTTGAGGATTTCTACTTTTCACTATTCTGGCCACTAAACAATGTTTATTGGGAGGTAATTTTTATGATATAATTGTCCACTGAAAGAAAAAAAAAGATGAAATTAGCTTTGAGGAAAAGAAGATTTTTAGTCCTTGACAGCAAAGAAAACTAGGAATGACCTAATTAGTCCAATGAAAAGTATTTTTCTTCAGAAATGATTGTATTTTTATGTGTGCATGTTTGTGCATGTGTGTTGGTGAATGCATGCATGTGTGTAGATGGCAGGCATTGTTTTGTGTTCCATCCCTTCTCATTTTTGATGTCAGGTATCTTCCTGTATGCGTCCCATCATCGAAGCTGGAACTCACTGATTTGGCAAGACCGGCTACCAGCAAGCCCCAGAGATCCTCCTTCCTTCTCCTCCCTGGTGCTGGGATTATAGGTAGGGCTTTTAAGGAGTGTACCAGGGATCCAAACTCAGGTCCTCATGCTCAAGTACATTACTGATTGAGCCCCTATTCTTAATAAATTTTGTGGGCACAAGGAATGTTTCCAGTATGACACTGTTAAAGAAATTGCTGAGGCAAAGAAGACTTGATTGTAACATCCTTACTGCTAATACAGACTTTGCTTTCTCAGTGGAAATTCTTCCTAAAAGCACAATCAATTATGTTGTGTCTTAGAAACTATTTCTATTGTTAAATGCTAACAACACAAGCCTGTTGTTTTAGAGCTGTCAACAGCTCTGCTGTGATGTGTGGAAGTTAGAACTTCACATGCAGACTTACTTTCTTAGTTGTAATATTTTTTCTTAAAATTTTTTCTACCAATGATTTTAAAACGCTTCTGGCTCGGTGATTTACTTAAGTCCTAATAAATTATGTATTTCTATAGTTTAGCCATTCATGTGAAAATTATTTGGAATCACTCATAATGGTGTGTGGTCTCTTAAGGCCCTATGTGTGTCAAAAAAAAGTTTAATTCACTCTATTTTACACTTTCAAGTAAATACTATTGTTACATCAGATAAGAATGGAAGAAAACATCTTTAAACACTGAAGTAAGTTATTAAAATTTACTTAAGACTTATATAAGGACATTTTTATGGAAAACTTCTGTTTCTGGTATTTTTGGAAGGCTTTCTGGGAGTTGTAAACTCAGAAGTGGCTGCATCTAAAGAGACAAAGGAATCTGGGCTAACCAGATGCGCATGGAAAACTGCAGGGTAGAGAGCACTGCACAGCTCTTCTGTGTTCTATGAGCAGGAGGAGTGTCCTCGCCGCGGATGTTTTGCTGTCATCACTGGCATCAGGTTCATGATTTCCAGACTCAGGTCTCAGGAATGGTCACAGTGGGTTCTGAGAATCTGAAGGAAAGTCGTGTGTGTAAGGAGAAAGCATGATGAGCGTTGAGTGAGCTGTAGGGTTACCCTGCACCATTCATGTTCAGCGCTCTGAAAAGAAACGGGAGAGGGAGAGGGTGTGGATGTGTGTCATAAGTAAAATTAGAACAGATGGGAGAGTGGAGCATTTTGAACACTCCCTTTGGAAATTGTTCAGAAGACCCAAGAGCTCGTAAAGAGTAACCACCCATCTCATTCCGACAGTCAGTGTTAATGCCCCAAAAGTAGATTATTGTAAAAGCTATATTATTTTATCATGAAACTTTATTGTTTTTTTTAAGTATTTACCATTTTTATGTGGCACTTTTAGTATCTCTCTGAGCAGGGTGGCAAGCTGTATTCTGAGAGCCCAGACCAGGGCCAAGCAGCTTAGGGCACTTTCTGACTGTAGTATTTACTGTCAAAATCTCCCCAAACTAATGGGCAAAGTATTGTTTATCATTACGTAACTCATGTGACACACTCTGCTGAACACTTCCCAAATATTTCATGTTCAGAAACTGTGAGACATACTATTCTTTTTCATGTTTTTGTACGAGGGAACACTAAGGCACAGAGGTTGACTAGCTCACAGCGTCGCAGCAAAGCCAAGGGTAGAAACCACTTAGCTCTGCTTAATGTCAAAATAGGACTTGGACTATTGCCTCTATTTACTTAGCAATATGAGTAGTTTTTAAAATATTTTTGCTTTTTAATTAAAGTTTTAGATTACTTTTATTTTTTAAAAAATATTTGTGTATGTAATATATGTGTGTGTGTGTGTGTGTGTGTGTGTGTGTACTTTGTCTGCATGTACACACCAGAAGAGGCTATCAAACAGTTGTGAGCCACGATGCGAGTGTTGGGAATTGAATTCTGAGATGTGTATATGTTTTCATGTAAAAAGAAGCTAGTGTGTCTAGTAATGGTGGCAGAACTTGGGAGGCTGAGGCAGGCAGATCTCTGAGTTCAAGGCCAATCTGGTCTACAGAGAGTTCCAGGACAGCTACGGCTACACAGAGAAACCCTGTCTTGAAAACCCAATAAATAAATAAAGAGATAGATAAATATAAAAAAATTTAAAAAGACAGTGAATTGTGCTTTTGTGTGTGACCAGAGGAAAACAACTGAAATTGAAAAGTTTATTAAACTATTTTCATAGAAAGTAGATCTGTTTGATAAAGCAAAGAAAACCAGCATACAAACCACAGTCCCAGAAAACTTAGACAACAATGAGGACACAGAGAAACAGATCTTATTTACATGGGAAGTAGAAAAAGACAATCTCCTGAGTAAATTGGGAGCATGGGGACCTTGGGGGAGGGCTGAAATGGGGAGGGGAGAGGCAAGGAGGAGAGCAGAGAAAAATGTAGAGCTCAATAAATATCAATTAAAAAGAAAAGAAAGTAGATCTGTTTGGGGGACAATAGATAAGCTACTGAACAGATAGTACAAAGTCTATGAATAGTTGCACAACTCACCCACAGACTGTGTTTCTGAATAAAATGCAGATAAACATGCTAAAGCAAGTGAGGAGGAGGAACTGCTGCTGATGGCTCATAAGTAAGCAGCTTGCAGATCCCCAGCACCCACATAGACACCTGGCAAAGTAGGCATTAGTCTAGAGCCCCAGAATTGGGGGGTGGGAGAAGGCAGGGAGAGGCAGAATTCAGATCCCAGAGGCTTCTAGCAAAAGAAGCCGTCTAGCCTAAACGTCAATGTCCAGGCTCAGTGAGCAATCTCTCTCAAAAATAAAGTGAAGAGGATAATAGGGGACGACACCCAGTTGACTTCTGACCTCTGCATGTGTCTGCACGGGCACACATGCACACGTATACACCACACATTCAAAGCAATTGAGAGGCTTAGCTGTTAGGAGCACTTGGCTATTCTTCTAGAGGACCTGGGCTCATTTCCTAGCTCCAGCGCTTCATCCATGCCACACTCCGGGTGCACCAGGTACACATGTGCTGCACGTGCATGCCTTCAGGCAGGACACACGTAAAAAGAAATGGATAACATTTAAAAAGTAAATTGGTATTTTGGCCATTTCACAACTTTTAGGAAATTATGATTCTGTGAAAAGTAATCCCGTTAATAAAAGTATGGGGGATTCAGGTATAGCTCAATTGAGAAAATGCTTGCCTTGTAAACATGGGAACCTGAGTTCTATCCCAAGGACCCAGACAAAAGAGAGCTGGGACTGGAGGTGTGTGCATGCATGGGGATCCCTGGGTCCTATAGCCTCCCCGGTGACACCCAGGTCCCAATAACCTTGTTACCCTGAGGTTGTCTTCTGAAGTCCACACATATGTGCCCCTGATCATTCAGAATGCATACATGCAACTTATGTTAATAAAACAAGCATTTACATTGGGTTTAGGTGAATGATTTATTGAACATTCTATAATATGAACATGCTTTAAATGCACCAGTGGAAGATATACTATATGTTCTATCTTCAAAATGACAGGTGCTTCTCTCTCTCTCTGTCTCTCTCTTGTCATTACCCACATACCACACACTTGCAGTGACTAAAGACAGGTGTTTGCTCCTGTGATATTGATGTTTTTATCACTGTATGTTCTGAAGACATTACCTCTGTGTTCCACTGTAAGTCTTTTGTTTTGTTTTTAAGTCATTTTCTGCAGCAAAGGATTTCCTTTAGGAAGAAAAGGAGGGTGTGACAATGTGATTCCCTCAGGGTACCGTGCTTAATTCACTGGGAGATCTTCTGTTTTCCATTTTATCTTTCTCTCTGTTGGGGTGATTAACTTAATGAACTACCCAGGAGCCAGGGGCAGAAGCTGTGTTTCGAATTTGAAATCAAAACAGAGTAGCAGGTGTGAAATTTTGGGTAACTGTCAGGACTAGATCTGGAATACAAGAAAGGCCTCATCCCACCAGTAATGAGCAGTACCCTGTGGTCTCCACCATATACGACTTGCAGCCCAAAGGGCTCACACCTGTAGAAAAGGATGAGCCTCCCCTGTAATTGGCGAGTGCTTTCATGAGCTACAAGCCTCAAACAATTGTGGGATCATCCAGACTTTGAAGTTGTCACAGTATTTTCTGTTGTGGGGTCACGGACTGCATGTGAGCTGGGAGTTCTCAGATCATCTGGCGTCACACGCGATGCAGCGCAGTGCCATGAAAGGGCTGCACAGTGTATGAAGCTCTTAGCCTGCTGCGCTGTGTCGGCGACAAGTGTCGCCTTCCCATTTGTTTCAGGACTGTATTAACTCCCATGACAAGCTCAGAGGATGACACCTTTGCCATCCCTCCACCCCCTCCTGTACATGTTGATTTTAAATAATCCGCTCACTTTGTTATGTGAATCATGTCCTTCAGAGCAATTAAAAGTTGGCAAGCCTGAGAAACGAAGAATTCTGGAATAGCTGTTTAATTTTTTCCCTTTCTTCCACTATATGGTTTAATATTTTAAGACTGCAGATATTTCAGTAATGGATGTAATTCTAGATGTTGCTTTTTAGACTTGATAATAATCTGTCTCAAAGTAAAACTACCAGAGCAGAAATGTATGAGGATCAGTGATGGGAGAAAGAGTCTGGAAATCGTGATCTTGAACATGTCACATAGGCAAACAAGAACACTGCTGCTGTGTGGCCCTGGCCCGTAGATGACATCACCATCTCTGGTGGTAATCAGAAGATCTCTTTACTGTTATCACTGTGTTTTTAATGGTTTAGAAAAGGAGAAAGCGTGTGTTTCTACAGGTGGTGTGGGTACTAAGCATTTCCTGGAAATAGAAATGTAACCCACATGGGAGGAAGAAACTGGACATGGTGTTGCCCTGTAGCCAAGCATCTCTAAAGTTAGTCGGTCCGTGCACAGAAAATTGAACCATTGCATGGGCTTCCTGGCTAAGGGATCTAATAGGACAGCAGCGACACAAAGTTCTGCTGCCCCAGCCGGCTGCTCCCCGGCTGGCTGCCGCTTTGCCAGCGTAGCTAGCGGTGGGTTTGCTTTCCTCAGTCCTTGGGTGTTTTCTCCGGATTTCAGACACCTGAACTAATGGTTTTAGGTAACAGGTTTTCTTTTCTTCATGGCATCCCTATTTTAATGTCACTGCCGAGCAGCTGCTTTGGGGCTCATTTCTGCCGAAGTTTTTGTACACACGGTAGACGGAAATCAGAGGGTGGCTGGATACTAAAGGAATCTGTTGTGCTTGCTCCGTTTTGTTTATCACCTCTAAGAGGGCCTTTGAGTCCTCAGCTCGAAGCTGATTGTGGGGAGAGGGAGGGTGGAAAGACAGTACTGGAGAACTTGCTGGAAGCCTGTAGGAGACAGTAAGGTTGTGCCTGCCCTACTCAGTGTGGCTGGCAGAGTCATACGAGCTGCCCACTGTCATGACCACTTTCTTTTTTTAAAAATATTTATTTATTTATTATGTATACAATATTCTGTCTGTGTGTATGTCTGCAGACCAGAAGAGGGCACCAGACCTCATTACAGATGGTTGTGAGCCACCATGTGGTTGCTGGGAATTGAACTCAGGACCTTTGGAAGAGCAGGCAATGTTCTTAACCACTGAGCCATCTCTCCAGCCCCCATCATGGCCACTTTCTAAGACTAACTCTTCCCCTTTTTTTCAGGTAGGCAGAGGCATATTTCAAGACCTCTGTTAACCAGCCCATGGATGGCTCTCACTCCAGAATCCTGAGCCAGCACACAGGTTAATGCAGTAGCGGCGTGCCTTTCTCTCTTTCCTTGCGAGAAAGCATTAGAAAGTACAAGCAGAGAGTGACTTCTCTAGAGGGGATAACCTCAGATCTACCCTCACATGTGGCAGCGGGTTGTTCATTAACGACATTCCTTAGATCAAATGTGCTGTGACAAGGGATGCAGAGATGCACACTGCCTTTGATGGGAAACTCCTGGAGCAAACTACAACAAAGGGACCTAGAGAGCATCTGAAGTCTGAAGACACTAGCTGTCACCCCGGCACTGAAGAGTCTCAGGCAGTCGTCCTGGATGAGATCGTTCTCTCTCTCTCTCTCTCTCTCTCTCTCTCTCTCTCTCTCTCTCTCTGTCATGTTTGATGACGTGTCATTCTGCAGGCAGGACACACGTGGTATTCCCATCACAGGATAAGCACACATTTATTGTGACAGTTTTGTATCTAAGTTCTGACTGCCTACAGATGTACCACCCTGAACACACATGGTCTAAGCAGCTAAGCAGGGTCAGACCTGATCAGTACTTTGGTGGGGGAATCTTAAGATCTTAGTGCTTAAAGGTGCCATCGAGGGATCTGATTCCCAGTCTCTAAGGGAAAAGGAAAAGGTCAGAACCCAGAAGGGCTTTGCAGCTTCCATCAGGCTGAGATGTTGGTGTCCTTGCCATCTCTGTACCTCTGCCAACAACACACATTCACTCGGGGTTTCACTCACTCCCTTCAATAATAAGTCACAAAAAACCTGAGCCCACAATCGGGATACTCTGAGAACTCATTTTGTATTGCTTGGAGGTGGATATGCCTGTGAGCCTGTATTGCCAATGAAATTGAGGAGTGGCAACATTGCAGAGTTAGCAAGTGCAAGGAGACAATCATCCAGGGAGCCTTCAAGAAGTGGCAGCTCCTACTCTTGCATAAACACGTCACAGAACTATAGGGACTGACTTGTGCCAGCTTCAAAACTCAAAGCTAAAAAAAAAAAAAAACTCAAAGCTAAAAAAAAAGAGAGAGAGAAGGAAGGAAGAAAGAAAAAAGAGAGAAAGGAAGAAGCCAACTAACTTTATGAGGGCAAAAGCAAAGGTTTAGATCATTTTGGATTCATATGAAATTACTTTAAAACCTTCAAACTTATTACATTTAACACCGTGAAGGAGGCACCTTTCAGATGATTATTAAAATTTATGCTTTCTAAATGTCAAAAAGAGGAGTCTTAATTCTTCTCACCTCTTACCATTAGTTTTAGCCCACATAAATTCTATTCCTAATTTTATTGATTTATACATACACAGAGACTATTTGTTTTGTTAACTTTGTGTATGTGCTTAGGTACACATGTGGAGGTGAGAGGATAGCTCAAGGGAGTCAATTTTCCTCCACCTTGTGGATCTGAGGGGTCAGACTCAGGTCAGCAGACTTGGCCACAAGTACCCGCAAGCCAACTTGCCAGCCTTTGAGACAGGGGTTTGCCAGGTAGCTTTGGTGGGCCTTGAACCTGAAACCCTCCTACCTTAGCCTCCTAAGTGCTGGCATTATAGGAGCGTGTTACCAGTCTTGCTTTAATATAGTATTTGAAATGCTGAAAAGCCTGAGAACTATGTGTGCCTTATAGTGACGCACTCGCTGGTGTTTCCCGGCATCGCTGTGGAGACACAAGTTTCCTGTTTGCGCCTCTTTTATCCCCATTCTATTCTTCACGGAGCCACATCTGCTTAGCTTTGGTGATTAGTGGAAACATTAGCAGACCTACTGTTTTAGAGTGTAAATAATTAATGGCTGCTCCTGATTAATTTCTTCTGGAGCTGGCTCTTGTTTGACTAGGGTTAGATAGATTTCTTGAATTAAGAGGATATATAAAGATAGGGACTCTGCTTACTTTGAAAATAAGGCATTTACTTTTGAGGAGCAATTGTGGCATCCGAGTCCATTAGTGGCAAGAAGAGCAAACCCATGCCACTGAGCAGCAGCGCATGACCAGTTTTCTAAGGTCCTTGTACCACAAGGAATCTCTGACAATTTGTTTCTTATAGATTTTTAAAGTTTAATTTATTTTGTTTTTTCTTTTTCTTTTCTTTCTTTCTTTCTTTCTTTCTTTCTTTCTTTCTTTCTTTCTTTTTTCTTTTTTTTTTGAAACAGCGTTTCTTTATGTGGCCTGGGCCATCCTGGAATTCATTCTGTAAACCAGGTTGGCCTGCAACTCAGACATCCTTCTGCCTCTGCCTGGAGTCTGAGATTAAAGGCAATTGGCCCCACTACCCTGACTACCCTGCTAGTTTTTATTTTACTTTTGAGACAGGGTCTTGCTGGGTAGCCCAGGCGATCCTCCTGTCCTAGATTTCTGAGCACTAGGGTTACAGACACCACACTCAGCTTGCAAGCTTTCCTGCTAGTCAAACATCCAAGATCCCTCCTAGCCCAGTGCCTGTCCTCTTTTCTTAGAAAGTCACCCTTTGTCATCACCTGCCAAGGGTCTGCTGATATGACCGTCAGACAGCACAGTCCTTCTCCTGTTTACTTTTGAGTCCTTCCTTTTATTTGTTAATATGTGTCTTGTATAAATAAACTATTCCAATTAATAAGTAGGCAATAAAAATACAGGTTCTGCATTTTTACATGCAGTGGTATTGGAAGAATTTCCATTTCAGGCTACTATTTCTATATGTTTTAAATCCAACAGTGTTTTTGCTACTGTTTAGCTCATACAGTTTGTACTATTTTGTATCCTTTATGTCTTCAGAACTCTCTAGAAAGTTCTTCTCGAAACAACTTTAAGAAGCTAGTTTAAGCTTTTGTTTTCTGTCTCAATTTGATGGATGTGAAAAGTTGGTTGAAGCCACTGGATTCTAGTGAAGTTGATTCGTTTCATAGTGACTTTCCTGAAGCAGGACAAGTGGCAAATTCACTAGAGTTTTATATTGAAAGCTACATTGTCCTCAGAATCTTAAACATAAGGATGTAATTATAGTGTGTTCATTTATGTTTCGACTACACGTATCACATATGAGCCAGATGCAAAAGCGTTCATTCTGCTCTCCAGCTTAGAGTGTATATGTAATATATGTAGTTTATATTAACGTGATCATGAAGGGAACACTCTGCATTCTGTAATTTTTAGACTGTTTTTATGAAATTGCCATTGTTTTACTAGTACTAAGGTCTTCAAGCAGGTGTTTTTCTATTTTGCTTTTCTCCTGCTATCAGCCCATATGTGCTGAACTTCCAAGGGAATTTGGAGTAAGATGAAAGATGCTGGGTTCTTTGCCTGTAGTAAGAAGGATCTGAGAGAGGGTAGGGAATCTGGTGTCATTCCAGCCAGTGTCTGGGTATCAGGTACAAGATATTTTTAATTTAATGTTTGGCAAGCTTTGTAATAAAACTTTAGTTGAAAGTAAAAAAAAAAAAATACAGGTTCTGGGACAAATAGCCCAGTAGGATACTTGTTTCTCGAGGCATGTACATCAGCGTTTGTTTTCTTCTGATACCCTCAGCAGACAAATCACACACAGAGACACACACACGCACACGTTTGCACCCCCCCCCCCCCGCGCACACACACACACACTATGGTATCCTTGGTCTTTCAAGGACCCTGGAAAATTTCAGCCTCTCTCTAAGCTGGGCTACAGAGTGAAAGTAAACTGTGGCAGGTTTAAAAACAAACCCCCAGGCTGGTAAGTTTATTCTGCAGAAATTGGTCCTTCAATGTAGCTTATACATGAGTCCCAGGGGGCTGTGCTGAAATGCTGACTAATGGGATTTTACAGCAGAGAAAGGTTACCTGTTGGGGTGGGGTGGGGTTCACGCTATCATTCCAGCTTCTAGAGTTTTCTCCCAAGCCAATAATGCCAAGTATTATTGAGAAATAATAGCGTCAACCAGAAAGCCCAGGCCAGCCAAAGCAGATCAAGTTAACAGATTCTAAAATGGGTTGGGGATGTACCTTGGTGTCGGAGCACTGGTTCAGCATTGCAAAGCTATGTATTCAATCTCTTTCTTTCTTTTTTTAGATTTATTTACTTATTATGTATACATTGTTCTGCCTACATGTATGTGTACATGGCAGAAAAAGGCACCAGGTTTCATTATAGATGGTTGTGAGCCACCATGTGGTTGCTGAAGTTGAACTCGGAAAGAACGGCCAATGCTCTTAACCTCTGAGCCATCTCTCCAGTCCCCACATTCAATGTCTTAACCACCCGCACGAAGTACAGAATGGCACACAACCGAATAGACCCCATTTGTCATAACCAATTCTCATATTGCCCAAACAGTTGTTTAAATCATGTTAAACATAGTGCTAGTGTTAAGTAATGGCTTTAAAAATGCTTTTAAGAAAAAATTTGCCATTTAGTTTTACCATAATCCTTCAGGTACTACCGTACAGATAACCAATTCTATTGAAAAGCACAGAGATTGAATAACTCAGGGAAGAAACAATTAACCAATTGTTACTACATTTTATTAGTTAGATGTATGTACACTTGCACACACGTGAGTGCATGTGCCAGTGTGTGTCACAGCAGGTGTATGGAGATGACAACTTTTAGAGTCAGTTTTCACCTTCTATCACCTGTGTCCCAGAGATCAAACCTAGGTCCTCATGCCTGAAAGCAAGCAATGTTATCCACTGAGCCATCTCATTGCACAAGTGAACTTTTAAAGAAGAAAAATGACTGTATAAAACTCATTTCCAGGAAACTCTGATTTTAACTTAAAAATATATATTCATATTTTTGTTCCTAGCTAAAGATAATCTTCCTCCTTTTTTTAACCTATGATCATATATCAATAACATCTTTGTATTTTTGTGACTAGGAAAAAACCCATTTTAGTGTTTGAGACAAAAATGTGTTTGTTATGTTTAAAAGAAAATATATAAGCAGGGGCTGGAGAGATGGCTCAGCAGTTGAGAGCACTGACTGTTCTTCCAGAGGACCAGGGCTCAATTCTCAGCGCCCACATGGCAGCTGCAACTCCTGTTCCAGGGGGCTTGACACCCTCACACAGACATACGTACAGGCAAAATACCAATGCACATAAAATACAAATAAATAAATGATAAATAAAACATAGTAGCTTTTTATAGAACTATGCCACTGCAATGTCTATTCACGGTCTACTTAGTGATGTCCTGTTGATCTTCCTTTGACGTTGCTGCCTAAGTTCAAAGCAGCAGCAGCTCATGGAGAAGCTATTTTTAATGAGGATAACACTCCACTTTTCTGTTGTTTCTTTCCACTATGATTTAGAATTGATGTATGAAGAAAACTAGGCTATAAGTTATGTGTCTAACCAACTGCAACGTACCCTTCGGGCTGTGGCTGGGCGTCTGCGCACCAGGAGCTAGGCGAAGAACGGAGAACAGTCACAACTCAGTCTTAATATTGGCCCCTTTAATAAATGGAGCCATAAAGCTGTATTGAAGTGAGTATACATTATGAGTATCATGTACCATGTTTATGATCAGCTCCACATCAAAGTGACATAAAAGCAGAGCTAGTACCAATTAATACCCAATTGCTCATCAAACTTTAATTTGTGTTTGCTTTTCCCGATTGATACATCTTTTATAACTGAAAGGCTCCATCTCTTTAGAACATAAGCTATCACTCAGGGCCACTTGTTTTAATCACTCTGCAAACCAGCGTGAAATTATCTAATAACTCACCTAGGTTTTGTCACAAGAGCTCGAAGCTACAGCAGCGATCCTTGAAACGCCTGGAATTATTAAACTAGCGCATCAGAGTCCCGGCTGGGAAGCAGTCCCGTCTGATTGATGACTGAAATGATGAGTCTTCAGAGGCATAAAGTTTTACTTTTGTTCTCACCCCAGGCTTCGGTTTTGGTAGTGTAGCCACGGAAGAGGATTAATAGGTGGATGGCTGGTGGCATGGGCTCAGGCCGGTAAGGTGGCACCTGTGTACATGGTTTTCTGCAAGAGCCGTTCTCGGTCATTATTGGTTTAATTTGGGCATACTACAGAATGACAAAAACCACATCTTTTATGTGGCGTCTATCAGTTCTTCTGCAGATATGGAATTGTGGAGCACGGAGGAGTATTCATTTTGTTTGTCTGTTGTGTTCTACAAGGTATCAGAAGGATTCATAGTACCTAGGGAAGATTTCAGGACCCTAGGAAGGAAGGGCGCGCGCACACACACACACACACACATACACACACACACAGTCAATTTCACACAAGGCTTCTTCTTACAGGTTCTGACTACTCCTAAAATATTGTAAAATAAAACATGCAACTAGGAAATTGTCCTATTCTAATCCTTACATTGACTCACACAAATGCTTCTCAGTATTTTAAAACAGAAAGAATCCTGAAGAGATGGCTCAGTGGTGAAGAGCACTGGCTGCTTCTGAGGACCCCGGGGTTCAATTCCTAACACTGGTAACAAAACCCACAGGGGACCCGAACCCTGTCCTGGCTTCCGTGGGCACTGCATCTACATGGTGCACAGACAGATGTGCTGGCAAAACTTCCATACACACACAATAAAAATAAATATTTTTAACAAAAAAAGAAAAGGGAAAGGAGGTAAAAGGAAAAAGAAAAATAGCAATGATTTTAGACATCACCTCATTTGGAGAGAGAAAATCTTGACTTAATGGCCCTGCTCTAAAGAACTTGGGTCAAACTCTGATGTAGGTCGTGAAACCTGGCCAACCTTCCTCAATAGGATACTGTTGTAGAATATTTTACTCTTTTGTCTTTTAGAAATCCCATCACCCATCTCCCAAATAAATCACACACAAAGGCTTATTCTTAGTTATGAATGCCCGGCCTTAGCTTCGCTTGTTTCTAGCCAGCGTTTCTTAACTTATGTTCTCCCGACTACCTTCTGCCTCTGGGCTTTCATCTTTCCCTATTTCTATACACCTTTCTTTCCTTCTAACTCCATGACTGGCCGGGTGATTGGGTGACTGACCCCTGATGTCTTCCTCTCCTTGTTCTGTTGTTGCTCTTCTTTCTCCTCCCAGATTTTTTCCTTCTATTTATACTCTCTGCCTGCTAGCCCCGCCTCTCTTGCTCCTGCCTCGCTATTGGGGGTTTATCGCTTTATTAGACCATCCGATGTTTTAGAAAGGCAAAGAGTCACAGTTTCACAGTTAATCAAATGCAGCACAAATAGAAGTCACACACATGAAAATAATATTCCCCAACAAGATACAGTGGTGTGGGAAGTCCTTTTGTATATGTGTTGCTTTTATTGGTTAATAAATAAAGAAACTGCTTTTGGTCAATGGCTTAGCAAAATAGAGCTAGGTGGGAAAACTAGACTAAATGCTGGGAGAAAGAAGGCGGAGTCAGAGAAGCCATGTGATCACATCAGGAGACAGAGCCTCCACCGGAGACCTCCAAAATGTTGCCTGAAGGCCATGACCTCGTGGTGATGCAGATTAATGAAGACGGATTAGTTTAGGATATAAGATGAGCTAGCAGTGTGCTTAAACTATGGGTCAAACAGTATTGCAAATAATACAGTTTCTGTGTGATTATTTCCAGAGTCTGGGTGGCCAGAAAGCGAATAAACAGTCTCCACCAACAATACAGCCTTTAAATACTTACTTCAGTAGGGTGAAGGTAGATATGGGATGTGTCTGGTCCTCTGAATTATTTCAAACAGACAAAATTACCTTAAAGTGTTTCCTTCACTCAGGCAGTACTGGAGATTAGGATCCCGGTGCTCCCAGTATTGTCAGCTGAGTAAGGCAAACTGGATGCCCACAGCAAGCTGGAGACAGCATCCTTCTCTCAAGGATGAAGCAATGGCAGGTGTCAAGAGCACACATCCTGGAGGCACACTTGCCAATTCTGGCTCTGCATCTTCTCATGGATGCTGGCCACATCGTCCAATTGCTGAGCCCGTTTGCTAACTATAAATGCAGGATAATAGTGATGCTCTCCTCCTCCAGGACTGTTATGAGGATTAAATGAGACTCTCAGGCCCCGGGCACAGTGCCCGGCATAGTATAAGGTTCAATAAATACAACTAGCTATTATTATAAAACTATTGCCTGCTATGCTTCAGAGCCAAGAGGCCAGGAAGGTGCAGACGTAGGGTGCTTTGCTTCAGTCTCCCAGGACAGCAAATGCGGCTACAAGAAGCATCGTGCTATCCAGGGAAACACAAAGGACAGCATCCGCTTTATTCTTTTAAAACTATAGACTCTTTTAGACTTCCAATAGAGTTCAGAAAAGAACACGGCAGTCACCGGGATACTCTTAATTCGGCTTAAGAAACATGGCACTGTGAACAACAAAGTGCTACACAGCCATTAAAACCAATGAATCAAGTAGAGTCCTGTGTGGAAACATCTCAAAAATAAGTAATCAAGTGGCGTCAGGGTGGGAGCAATATGAAGCAATGCATATCAAATCCATGAACTTCCAGGATGGCCCGCGTGAACTCCTGAGGGATGTAAGGTATCAAGATATGCAAGGGAGCATAAGCAATGCTTTGAAGGATGGGGCCCCTTTAATTCTCAGCTGTCCTGTCTTTGTTCTTAGCAGGACCCAGGCCAAGGGTTCCTCTCTCACTTGTCTTTACACAGATGTTAGCCCCTGCAGAGCCAGAACTGGGAAAGCAGTGTTAAATACACTGAAAGCAAAATTCTCCCTTTGAATACAGTCAGCTCCCATTAAAGTCCTGGGGCGCTCTCCCTGCAGGCCTCCATCGGGCTCTGTGATGCCTCCCACACATCACGACATGACATGTTCGGCCTGAATCCTGAAGGTTGGATATAACATAAAAGCACCCAGCCAACAGCATAAATGTATATGAAATGAAATCAATAGCAAGTGTGTTTTCCCCTCTATTGAAGGTAGTCCTGGAAGGGAGCATCACAGGAGGTAAGGACAGTGCCCAAGGGACAGGAACAAAAGACTGGAGGGGAGAGAGGGAGGATGGGAGCAGGAGTAATCAGGGAGTGGGGGGCAGGCAGTGAGAGGTAGCATTCTCTGTGTGAGCCAGAGTTTAGTGAAAAAAAAGAAGAAAGAAGAAAAAAAATCAGTTATTGATGCTTATGTGATAGAATAGGAACTCTGTTTTTTTTTCATTACACTTCATCCTAAGAGGTCATATAATAAGAATTTTTCCTGAGAGCACATGAATTTTTGTGACAAAAGGTTGGTATAAGAGTCTATTCTGGGGCTGAGATGGTGGCTCTTCCAGAGGACCCAAATTTGGTTCTCAGGACCCATGTTGGACAGCTAACAATGGCCTGTGGCTCCAGCTCCAAGAGATTCATCCCAGCACCCTCCTCTGGCTTCTGCAGGCACCTGCCCACATGTGGCACACATATACATCAGTACAAATACATATACAAAGACACGGATAAATAAATAATATCAAAAGCAAATCTTAAAAAAATGATACTGTGGTTTATGATAGGATTAAAAACTGGGGCTGGGCATGGTAGCATACATTCTTCTTAATCTGAGCACTCAGGAGGAGGCAGGTGTATTTCTGAGTTCCAGGCCAGTCGGGGCTACATAGTGAGAGCTTATTTTTAAGAAATTGAAAAACAAGAGATTAAAAACTGAAATCAGGCAGAGAGATGTTGTAATAATAGGTGCAGAGGGTTGTCTTCCCAGCACCTGCCCGGCTCCCGGCCACACAACTGTAGTATGAGGGTGCGAGCTGTGTTCCCAGCCGAGGAGCGGGGCCATTTTCCTGGCGCCCATCTCCCAGCCACCGGCTAGCTTACATTTGAAATAATTACACACAAACTGGATTCATTTAACACACTGCCTGGCCATTAGTTCTAGCCTCTATTGGCTAATTCTCACATCTTATTTCAACCCATTTTTAATAGTCTGTAAGTCACCATGAGGTAGTGGGCTTACTGGGAAGATACAGCATGTCTGACCCTGGTGGTTTCATGGTGGCTCTCTCTCTGATTCAGTCTTCTTCCCAGCATCCTGTTCTCTTTTCCCCACCTATCTAAGTCCTGCCCTATCAAAAGGCCCAGGCAGCTTTCTTTATTAACCAATGAAAGCACAGAAACACAGAAGAACCCTCCTACACCAGAGAGATTTGTTAATACATTTTTACCCTCTGCAGAAACCATGGAGGAGAGGGCTGTCATATCCCAATGGCGGGGGGGAGGGGAGCAGTGCTTCTCGGTGAGTGCTTCTAGGTAGTGATTTTACACCGTGGAACTGTGGGGTGTGTGAGAGCAAAGGTACTCTCTTAGCCAAGATAGAACTCAGGTAGGCTGACAATGGGACCTACCTAGACCTGTGCTCTGAACATGTCTGCCACATGCCATGCTGAGGATAAATGCTATGTTCACAACCAGGTTATCCCCAGACTTCGTACCATATTCAGTCGCTAGCAAGGCTTTGGGAACTGTTCTGACCCTCTCTGTCCCAAAGACTACACAATACAGTCTAATATGGGAGCTTTAGCCTGAAACTGGGGTCTCTTCTCCAGCCCATCTTCATACCTGCTACAGTATCCATCTTTCTCTTGTCACTGTCCCCCACTTTCCCCGAACCAGGCCTTCTTTTACTGCATGTCTGTCTGCAGCCTCAGGCGACTGACCCATGGGGAACGCTTGACTTTGAGAACTCACCCAAAAATGGTATGTTTCCTGGAAGTTCAGCGTTTGTCTGTTTGTCTGATATTACCTTTGTTTTAGACAGAGGCTCCTGAAATGTAGGCTGGCCTGGAACTCTCTATTGAGGACAGTGACCTTGAACTCCAGATCTTCCTGCCTCACCCTCCTAGGGCAATACTTATCAATTATTTGATTGAACGCTTCAGAATGCCTTCTGTTTGCAGCAGGAGGTAGACTTCCTTCACAGCACAGCACATGGCACATATGTTCGTTTGCACTCATTTTCAGGGAACAGTTGAGACTTTCATAGCTCTGGTCACCAGACTCCAGACACACATTTCCCACGGAAGGGTAGTGACTGATGTCTTGTGACTTTGCAGAGTCAGAGGATGGGGGAGGGTGTCTTTGGTGTGTTGATTGTGAGCAATAAAGATCAATTCTGACCAACAAGAATTTGGGGGGGGGTGGCCAGCACTTATGAGCACTGGTTGCTCAATTCCCAGCACCCACATGGTGGTTCACAACCATCTGTAATGAGATCTGGTGCCCTCTTCTGGCCTGCAGACAGATATAGGTAGAACACTGTATATATAATAAATAAATAAAAATCTTTAAAAAACAAAAGAATTTAGGAGCAATTGACAGACTGTGAAACTCATGGAATAACAGGAAGCTGTAGTGATGTTTTATTTGTATTTTAGTTAATAAAGCTTGCCTGAAGTTCAGAGAGTAAAACAGTCACCCTGATCAGCCTTACACACCAGGCAGTGGTGACACACACTTTTAATCCCAATACCCACACTAGGTTGTCACAGAAACCAGGCGGTAGTGGTGTATGCCTTTAATCCCAACCCTAGAGAGGAAAATAAAACGGGAAGAGACAGCTCTCAGACAGTCTCACTCTGAAATTCCTGAAGGAGGGACTGCCTTTTCAGACTGAGCTAGAGGTAAGAGCCAGTGGCTGGCTGTTTTGCTTTTCCGACCTTCAGGGTGAACCCCAATTTTTGTCTGTGGGTTTTTATTAATCGTGCTACAGGAAGCAGATTAGAGGGTCTAGAAACTTCTTTTGCAGAGAATAAAGTCCTCAGCTCTGACAGGCTACTCAAGATTCTGTTCCATATGGAGAACACAGTTCGGCCTTTGTCAGTCTGTCATCCAGAGAAACACAGGCCTTCTGTTTGAGAGCCCTGCTGTATTAGGTCCTTCTTTGCTGCTGTGACAAAATGCCATAGCCAAAAGTCACTGAAGGAAGGAGCGGTTTATTTCAGCTTATAGTTCCTGAAGTATAGAGAAACCATGGTGAGGCGCACACAGCAACAGGAGAGAGGAACCGGAAACTGGATAACATTTTAATGCACATACAGGAAGCAGAATGAGAGCAAGAGCAAGAACAGGAAGCAAGACAAGAAGACTATGAATCCTCAGAGCTCACCCCAGTGATAAACTTCCTCCAGCAAAGCTCCACCTCCTTCCATAGCCTTCCCAAACAGGACGTACAACAGTGCTTCTCAACCTGTGGGTCTCAACCCTTTGGGGTTGAAGGACCTTTCACAGGGATCGCTAAGACTATCAGAAAACATAGGTATTTGTGTATGATTCATAACAGCAGCAAAATTGTTGTTATGAAGGAGCAACAAAATTGTTATGGCTGGGGCCGCCACAGCATGAGGAGCTGCATTAAAGGGGCTCAGTGTTAGGACGGTTGAGAGCCGCTGACCTATAAGAAGGGACCAAGTGTTCAGATACATGAGCCGTTGAGGGACATTTCTCATTGAAACCACCATACTGCCAACATCATTTGTACTAACAAAGGGCTGGTTCTGCAGAGCACAGCTGCGGTGAGCACGTCTGCAGAAGAGGATGATCAGAGTAAAACTGAATGTCCATTCTTTTCTCTGAGGATTGCCTGTGACTTCTCAAGAGTAGTAAAAGAAAGGCCTTCCTGGGAAGAGCCAAACCAGGGCTGATGGCCAACACCTGTAATCCCAGCTTTCAGTTAGCGGAGGCAGTCAGGAGGATTCAGAGTTCGAGGCCAACACAAGTGAGATTCTGTCTAAAAACACCCATCTCATGTAGGCTTCTTATTGCTGTGCCCATTGATCATGGGCTTGTCCTCAGCCTGTCTAGGCAAGTGTGCTGTGGCCTGAGTCCCCTGGCTGCCATAAAACAGGCTTGTCCTCAGCATGTGAAGCGAGTTTGCTGTGGCCGAGACCCTTGGCCTCCGGAAGACTCCAGGGTACTAGGTGTTGAGTTGCTGACTGCTTTTGAAATTGAGGAAGCAAACGGCCAGGTTGTGGCAGCGGCACAGGCCTTTAATCCCAGAGACTGAGGCAGAGGCAGGTGAGTTTGAGGCTACCTTGGTCTACAGAGTGAGTTCTAGGACAACCAGGGATACACAGAGAAACCCTGTCTCAAAAAATAAAACAAAACAACAACAACAACAAAAGGAAACACTGTGTGTTCAGATAGATACCCTCCTTCCTGTAATCAGCTCTCTGAGTGGAACTCAGATCTATACCATCTTTAGGAAAAGGACGTGACCTATGACACAGTTAGAGACTGAGTTTCTAACTTTGAAAGTCGATAACCAGTCCCAGTCAAGTCCCCAACTGTGTCTCCTGCTTGTCAGGAGCTGCCAGCTGCCTTTGATTTACCACCTCCTTCCCAGTGAAAACAGATACTTGGTATTACTCAACTTTGGATGCTGTCCATACCAATATAATAGCTTCCCGGTTGACTATTTAGATTCACAGAGATCATTGTCTTCTGAAATATTCATCACTTACTTTAAAATAATTTTTAGCACTCAAGTAATTTATGTTTATTGTAGAAAAATCAGAAAACAGAGATAGACTAGAAAGAAAGAAAAAAAAAGAAAGAGTAAGGGCTGGAGAGTTGGCTCAGTGGTTAAGGGCACTTGTTGCTGCCGAAGGCCTGGGTCAATTCCCAGCACCCACATGGAGGCTCACCACCGGCTCAGGGACCAAGCATGCGTGTGGCACATAGAAGCACCACTCATGCACATAAAATAATATTAATAAAAAACAATTTTAAAAAAGAGAATGAAAGAAGTAGAAAAGAAAGGAAATCCATAGATGACTAACTCATCATGGTGTCCATGTGTACCCTTGCTTCTTTTCTGTGTAAGGTGTTACATACATGTGCCTTCAATTTCCAAAACCAACTCTCCCGTCTTGTTTTTCTACTTCCAAAGAGCTTCAGGATTTTGTTTTGTTTTAGACAAAGTCTTCCTCTGTAGATCAGGCTGGAACTCACTCCAAGATGGCCTTGAATCCATGGTGATTCTTCTGCCTGAGCACCCCAAATGCTAGGATTCCGGATATGAGTCACCACGCCTGCCTGGGCATCAGATCTTAATATCATCTTTGCCTCCTTGTTCATTCTGGAGATAAAGCAAAAAGCATGTACTGCTTTTCTCCCGTGGAGACTCCCTTTGATCATTGATTCACTGATGATCAGAGTAAAACTAAATGTTCATTCTCTTCTCTGAGGATTGCATTTGGCTTCTCAAGAGTAGTAAAAGAAAGGCCTTTCTAAGAGTCAAGACAGGGGTAGTTCTCTGTTTTGAGGGATTTTTTGTTTGTTAGTTTGTTTGTTTGGTTCAGTTTGGTTTTTTCAAGACAGGGTTTCTCTGTGTAACAGCCCTGGCTGTCCTGGAACTTGTGCTGTAGACCAGGCTGGCCTTGAACTCAGAGATCCACCAGCCTCTGCCTCCTGAGTGCTGGGGTTAAAGGTGTGCACCAACCTCCCGCCCCCTCATGCCCGGCTGATCTCTATGGAACCAGTAAATACAGATTTCTTTGGATGGTAAGTGACGTAACAAAAGCACTGACACAATAGTGGTTTTCAAAATCTTAACTGATCAGGGCAATGAACTTTCCTTTATGGATACCTAGGATTGTTAAAGGTCCTCCAAATACTTAAGGGGTATTCTTTATAAGGAAGAGCTAACACTGTTGTCTGCATCTTACTGCTAAGAAAAGGAGACAGACAGTACCAAGGCCATCAGAGAAGTCAGTGGTGGAGCCCAAAAGAGAAATTGAAGTTCTAATGGCCCAGTCCTCTGATGAAACCACAAAGCCACAAGGCTTCCCTTTCTACCACTTCAGGGCTGGGCTTAGGAGGAAAAGCGCTGCCTCCCACTGTGGCCTGAATGGCGATGTGCCATTCACAATCCTGGTTGCTCAGTCAGGAGAGCTGACTCCCCAGCTCTCAATTGTGGGTGAAGCTTCTTATGTGCAGGACCCATTGATCGGTTTCAACAGTGACTTCTGAGTTATATGGCCCCTAAATGTTTGCAGCTAGAGAGATCTATACTGTGGATGCAGAGATGGGCACTTACTGGAACTCTCGGTTGATGTATGAGTTCTGTTGTTTTGTCTCAATGAAATATCCCTGTGCACTTGGAGACTGCCTTCTTCCAACCTCACTCCCTTGTCTCTGCTACACCAGAAAACAGTGAAATCATGTGACTTTCTTATATCATGCTCTTGAAAACATGTACAGTGAGAATGCAGGATCTCTGCTCCCCCCACCCTCACCTCTGTTTTCTGAGATAGAATCTCACTATGCAGTCTGGAGTTCCCGATGTAGCCCAGGCTACCCTCCTACTTTCATCAGTCCCCTCGCTCTGCCTCCCAAGCACTGTGATTATAGATGTGCACCTCCACACTGGGCCCAGCAGTAGCTTTCTGATGATGATTTTTCAATTCATAAGAAAGAGCAAGCAAACTTCTAAAATGTTCATACCCATTGGCTGAGAAGTTGTGAATGAGTAATTTATAGAAATCAAATGATGCTGAAGAGCTCAGGGACTGAATGACAAGCATTTTTTTTTTCTGCTCCATAATTTTGTTCTCTGTGTAACAGCCCTGGCTGTCCTGGAACTCACTCTGTAGACCAGGCTGGCCTTGAACTTAGAGAGATCTGCCTGCCGCTGCCTCCTGAGTGCTGGGAGGTGTGCATCACCACCGCCTGGTTTCTATTCAGTGGTTTTTTTGTTTGTTTGTTTTTTTCCTGTGATGAAGACACTCCGTGTGGGAAAGGAAGAGACTGCCTGGATGAGGTTTACTGGGCTCCATCATGCTGCTGTGCGCATCCACCGAAACTCTGCTAGAGCCCAAGAAAAGTTAGTTATGTTAAAATGGTAAGATTTTGGAAATCAACCACCACTTTGCTTTTGTGCCTGCTTTGTGAAATAGTGCACACACAGAACCCCTGCTATCCTTTTTGCGGGGAGGGGCATTCAAGACAGGGTTCCTCTGTAGCTATGGAGTCTGTCCTAGAACTCGCTCTGTAGACCAGGCTGGCCTCGAATCACAGAAATCCGCCCTCCTCTGGGATTAAGGGCATGTGCCGCCAGACCCCAAACTTCCCCGGTATCTTAACCTCAGCTGTTCTCACCCTTAATTCTTACGATGACTCCATCACTGGTCCATCAAGCGGTGGAAGTCCTCTCTACCTGAACTAGTTTCCTGACACACCCTTCAGCTATCAGCCCCAGCATTCCTTCCTTGGGAAAACTTTCCTTGGTCCTTAAATAGGCTTTGGATCCTTTTTCTGTTCTGATTCACCAGTCTGAGACAGATATTTTTATATACAGTGTTTTCAAAATCCCAAGCACAACAAGATATGATGACGTCACAAACTGTCACACTGGTAAACTATTGGCTCTGTTTTCAAGTTTTATGGACACACTGTTGCTTAAAAAAATAATAGAAATTAAATAACAATATGAAATTATTGATAAATATTTTAACATGGTAAGTTTTGTGATTATTTGACGAGCCTTTATCTTTGGAGAGAGGTGCATTCTGAAATAATTACAGAAGTAATCTAACGGATATTTGTTTTGAAATAATACGGGAGGCACGAAGAGATGGCTCAACAGTGAAGACAACTGTTCTTGCGGAAGGTCCAGGCTGGGTTCCTAGCACCTATGAGGGGCTAACAACTGTCTACAATTCTAGTTCCTAAGCCTAACCCTAACTTTCTTGTTGCCTCATCAGGCACTACTATCACGTGGACATTCAGGCGAAACACCCATGCACATAAAGTAACAAACAAGCAAGCAAGCAAAATAACACAAGAGACACGTTTTGGATCTTCGTGGCCAGAACTGCTACTGTGTTCAACTTCCCCCTCCCTCCTTTCCTTTTCCAGCCCAGGAACACTACACACTCGGGAAGGGATGAGGACTCCTTAATTTTGGAGCCATCCCCACTCTCCAGTACCCTACAGAAGAGACAAGGCGGGTTCTGTGACACAAACTCTTACACACAGTGAGTGACTCAGGTCCTCAGGGCTCAGGGCCTTGCCACCCTTGAATATCCAGAGGACGATTCCTAGCCAGGGGCAGTTTGGTGTGCCTAGAAGCCATATCTAATCTTTCTTATTCTTGTGTTTAATGTCACTTGGCTGATACCTGCCCTAGGTCTTTCTTTTTTTGCCTCCACAGGCACCCATACATACATACCCCCCCATACACACAGAATTAAAGCAAAAATAAACTTAAAGAGAAATACGTTTACAGTCGAATATGTAAGGCTACTGAGAGAGTAAGGAAGAGCCTATGTATTGAGATGGCAAGAGGGCCATGATGTCATCACTGCAGGGGTGGCAGCTATCACTAAAACTTTGCAGACACCCATCCACTTTCCCCCTAAACAACCTTCCGATTTGCTACTAAACATTGTTCCCCAAATGCAGACAAGCCGGTCTCTGTAACTCCGCTTGAGCTGAATTGGACACGGGACACCTGTGCTCTCACCTGTAAGTCACCCAGCTGTGCTGCTCACCTGTAAGTCCCCATAATCACTTTGGAGGCAAGGTGGACAGTCCAAGAGAGGCAGTTACAAAACAGTGTATAGATGAACACTTCTGCTCAGGAAGTAGAAGCAGGGCTATCAGAAGTTCAAAGGCATCCTCAGCTATGCGACAAATTCAAAGCCAGTCTGAACCACAAGAGGCCCAGTCCCTCCCCCGAAAGTCAAGTTACAATGTGATATTTTGAAGCCTTGGGTGTAATGGGGCTGTCAATTCAACTATTTTCCCCTCCGTGTTCTATGGCAGATCAGTTCCTTTTGGTGGTCTAGACAAGCCCAAGTGTTCGCTCTATTTATAGACTTTAGCTGGTTCTTAAGAAGCATATGATGGGAACTTCTTTAAATTAATGTTATTTACCTGCTAGGATATAAACGCTGAAAGGATGTGGTCTGCATTATGGACGAGGGCTCTGTAAAATGTGATCATAGAAAATGGAAATTTTACGAGTTCTGGGAAGAGAAATAGGTGATGAGAGTAAAATGGGAGAAAGTTCTTATTTTTTGCTGCTTTGTTGGAACTTTGTGATTCAAAAATATATGTATTTTTTTAAATCGTGAATAGCAGAACAAGTAACCTGCTTAACATAACGGTCCTTCATGTTGGGACTGAGGAATTAAGTCACAGAGGCACTGGAAGTTGTCACACCTTTTCTAGAAGGGGTGTGAGCCATTCTCTCTTGGGTGGACTGCTCACCTCACTTGGGGACTTTGAGGAGCATGGTACAGAGGCCTGGCTCCTGGGTAGTCCTGACTAGCACTGCCACTGTGGCCTCTTCAGACTTGGTTCACTGGGCGGTGGTGGCACCCTCCTTTAATCCCAGCACTTGGAGGCAGAGGCAGGCGGATCTCTGTGAGTTCGAGGCCAGCCTGGTCTACAGAGTGAGTTCCAGGACAGCAAGGGCTACACAGAGAAACCCTGTTTTGAAAAAAAACAAAAACAAAAACAAAAACAAAAAAAAAAGACTTGGTTCAATTTATCTCTAAAATGAAGGCCGTGATAGTTCCTATTGGACTGTGGGAGGGAATAAAGGGAGACTGTCAGCAAAGTCTATGGTATTTCAGACAATGATAATATCATTGTTATTGTCATTAGCATCCAGACGAGGATAGCCATAAGACAGGCAGAATGATGGGAGGGACCAAAGAGGTTCTGGTGCCAAAGAAGAGACAAAACTTTACCCACTCCAAGACTACATTTGGTCAAAAGGTACCCATCTTATCTTTTGCTTATTTGTTTTGTTTTATGTTTTTGCTTTTAGACAGGGTTTTCCTACTTCAGTTCTGATTGGCCTGGTATGTAGCACAGGCTGGTCCTGAATTTTATAACTTCACTATGTAGCCCAGGCTGGTCCTGAACTCTCAGCAATCCTCATGTCTCAGCCTCCCGAATGCTGTGATTACAGGCATGTTCCATCATGCCCAGCTTCGTTCTGTTATTTTGAACTGGAGTCTCATGTGAATTCTGTTCCTCACTTCTGAGGAATGCTTATGATAGCCTTCTATTTTGAATGTAATATAAGAGTCCACATTAGGCCAACAAGAAGACTGGGTAGGCACTTGTCACCAGTACTGATGATTTGAGCCCAATATCTGGGGCCCACATTTTACAAGGTGAGAACCAGTTCCTACACGTTGTCTTCTGACCTCCATGCTCACTTTCTCTACCACACACAAAATAAATAAAAATAAATCAAACAGTTGTAAAGCCTGTCTTATGTAAATGCTCTCATTAAGATGGACAAAATAAGGGGGAAAGGTCTCAATAAAGGAAGATAAACTGACTGATCTCACCATCCTCAGATTAGCTAGTTCAATGTTAACCTCCAATATAATGATAAAAAAAAATTTTTCTTTTGGTTTTTCAAGACAAGGTTTTGTTGTAGCTTTGGAACCTATCCTGAAACTTGCTTTGTAGACCAGGCTGGCCTTGAACTCACAGAGATCTGCTTGCCTCTGCCTCCTGAGTGCTGGGATTAAAGGTGTGCACCACACCACCTAGCTGATAAAATTCTCTTTTAAGCAGTTTGATTTACAGTTTGCCCATTCTGTCTTCTACTGTTATCTCGCTGAACACTGGCAACGCCGGGACGAAAGCGGTGTAGAGCATGCATTATTGTTTTGCTGTAGTGAGGGAGCCCAGGGAGAGTAAGTGGCTAGCTCGACTGAGAGTAAATATATAACGCCAGGTGGTGGTGGTATATGCCTTCCTTTAATTCCAGTACTCGGGAAGTAGAACTCAGTGAGTTCGAGGCCAGCCTGGTCTATAAAGTCTATAAAGTAAGTTCCAGGATAGCCAGAGTGGTTACACAGAAAAACCCTGCCTCAAAAACAAAACAAAACAAAGCAAACAAACAAAAAACAACCACACACACACACACACACACACACACACACACACACTTTTAGTCATACCATACCCATGCGGAGGTCAGAAGACAGATCTCAGCAATCAGTTTTCCCCTTCCACCATGTGGGCTCCTGATCATTAAACAGATCATTAGGTTTGGTGGCAGGCACCTTTGCCTGCAGCGCTGTCTCACCAGCCCCCATTAACAGAAGCAAAGTCACTGTGTCTGTGTATATGTTGCTAGCCTGCCATCTTTTCACCACCCCAGAGAAAGCAAATACCACTCACTGCTTCCTTAACTATAATACACATCACTAATCAATTACATTTTTTGGTGCTACTTAAATGCATGTTCAAGATCAGTCCCTTTTACCATGCCCGAGATGGTCTTTACCAACTGGACACAAGTTACACGGGAATTACAGTAACTTACTGACCATTTGGGGACAAGGCTGTCTAGCCTTCCATGTGATCTTGCCAGCTAGTTAAAATGGCACATCAAAACTAGAGGGAGAGTCTTTTCCTTAGAAATATTATGCCCAGCTGGGCGGTGGTGGTGCATGCCTTTAATCCCAGCACTTGGGAGGCAGAGGCAGGTGGATCTCTGTGAGTTTGAAACCAGACTGGTCTGCAAGAGCTAGTTCCAGGACAGGTTTCAAAGCCACAGAGAAACACTGTCTCGAAAAACCAAAGAGAGAGAGAGAGAGAGAGAGAGAGAGAGAGAGAAAGAAAGGAAGGAAGAAAGAAAGAAATATGCCCAAATACTATTTCCAGTTAGCTACATGGTCAACATTAATTGTGTGCTTCTCCAGGGAAAATCCTGATCACTTTCATATTCTACATCCTAGAATGGAACCTGACACAGACAGATTCCGAGCCATGCTCTGATTGATGGATAGGTGGGTAGGTAGGTGGACAGATGGATGGAGTTAGCAACTGGGTAGGCCCATAGCAAAGGCCTCCACTTCTGCTGATGGCTTGACGCCTTTCTGTCTCCTAGGATGGGGCTGTCAATCTAGAAAGCACTGTCTGCTTTCCAAATGCCATTTATCTCCATTTATCAGAGAATATTATTAGACATTGTGCTGCTGAGGTAGCAAATTAGTTAGGGCTTTTAGCTCTGGGACTGTGATAAGGATTTAGGGAAATGAGTTCTGCTGGGGAGGGGGTGCATGGTCTATTGCTCTGAGCTGACGACAGTTGCTCGCCCACTGTTGAGAGATCAATACCTGGCTGCCAGTCCAGTTATTCCTTGTTGGATATTTTAAGGACCTCCACAGAGACCTACTGGACTCAAGAGAAAAACTTTTGAAGCAACGGAACCCATTGCTTCTCCTCTGTCACAGGGCGTAGTTTTAGTTTTGCTTCTGAGCTTCGGCATGTAGGAAAATCCAGAGTTCTCCTGGGGGGGTATTATCAAGTCACTTCTGAGGGACAAATATCATCCACTTCACTGACACTCAGATATTGACATTGTTGGTGAGAATTTGAGGTTCCAGCTACTTCTGCCTTGCCTAGATTGCATTGCATCTGAGTTGTCTCTTTCCTACAATAAAAAGCCTACAGGACCAAGGAATGTTTTTAATCCACAATCCTTATGCACTTAGGGTTTGTTATGCCTGAGATAGGTTTGTATGGTCCCATTTCCTTACTCTTGAGAAGAGGTATCAGCATCCTCTTTATGGTAATAATGACTAGTAAAAATAGTTACTACAGATTTTTGTGTTGTTTGAGACAGGGTCTCTCTGCATAGCCATGGCTTGCCTAGAACTCACTATGTAGAACAGGCTGTCCTGAAATTTACAGAGATCCACTTGCCTCTGCCTCCTGAGTGCTGCTGAGATTAAAGGCATGTGCCACTGTGCCTGGCACTACAGAGTTTTAAAAAGTAAAATACATTCAATATAGAAAATACCAAGACTGAATTCATTTATCTATTCCCAGTTTAGAAATAAAACAGGGCCAGGCACACTGGTGCATGACTTTAATCCCAGCATTCAGGTGGCAGAGGCAGGCTGACCTCTGTAAGTTTATGGCCAGCCTAGTTTACAGTGTGAGTTCCAGGGCAGCCATGGCTACACAGAGAAACCCCATCTTGGAAAAACAAAAACAAAAAACAAAATAAACAAAACAGGATCTTCTCTGGCGATAGTTTTTTTCTCCTATCTCCCCTACCAAGGGAGCTCTAGAACTTCCCAAGGTACCCACCATTCCCGTGCTTGTCCTTATGTCTACACATACGATAGCATTCTGCAGGCTTTAAAACGTTACATAAATGTCAGCAAGTCTAATAGGTTTTTCTTAGAAGGGACACTAAAGTCATCAGCTTATATGTGAGATTTTTTTTCCTCTATTGGTATGTGTGGGTTAAGGTAATGTTCTACACCAGGGGATGGGATTTTCCAAGCTCACGTTTGTGAGTGCAAGGTACGGTCTGGTCTGTAACACCAGCTCTGGTTAGGCCTCCCTGCTAGGGCCTCTCTCCACATCTTGTTCTTCCGTGATGTTTAATCACAATGCCTTTGGTTACTTCTGTTTCATGGTTAACTACTACATAACTGTGTATTTATGACAGGTCTTCCCTCTCGGATAAAAAGAAAATAGGCTCCCTGAGGGCAGAGGCTATTTATCTTGCTAGCACTATGTATATCTTACACTTAGTCCATGCTTGGCATAAGACAGGCTAGTAAATGGAGTATCCCTTAGGAATAAATACCAGGTATTTGCGATGTGATTCCTGCTTCTATGCAGGTCCCAGTTCCTACTCTGTCCTTTGTGCTGTCCCTTGCTCCTTGGTTCTGCCATCTTTGCACTTCCTTTTGCGTGGACACACTCTGTCCCCTCAGTGTGAAACATCCCCGTCTTGCTTGCCTCTCTCAAGGTCCCTCTCATTCTTTTTGTTTGATTGTTTTTTGTTTTTTGTTTTTTCGAGACAGGGTTCCTCTATGTAACAGTCCTGGCTGTCCTGGAACTTGCTTTGTAGACCATGTTGGCCTCGAACTCACAGAGATCCGCCTGCGTCTGCCTCCCAAATACTGGGATTAAAGGCATGCACCACCACCACTTGGTTTTCTCTTATCCCTTAAGGATCATCTGACATGGCATCTCCTCTAAAAAGACAGCTCCATTTGTAACTGTGTCAATCAGGATACGGAGCTTGTGCCCTATGCTCCCTGAGCATCACCAAGTATCTCTGGTATTTTACTCACTAACTTCTTGAAGGAGACTTAGTGCACTGTTACTACAGGTCATGCCTTGCTCTTTATTCCAGGTTTACAGAGATGAGCAAGATGAGGTCATGTCATTTGCAAACACGACAAGAGGATGGGGCAATGGGACTGTAACTGGTCAGTATTCCTTAGGAAGGGAATTGTGGAAGACCTATCTAAGGGTCCATTTGTATGGAGAACCAAAAGAATATGGATAAGCCTGTCCTGGGATGGGACGGTGGCAGTACTTTCCACAATGCACATCCCAGCCCTCTTCCTCACCCTGGGAACTGTATGTAATTAATCTGACTCTTGATGCCAGACAGAGTGCATAGCATCTAGTGTGTGCCCAGTAAATGATCATCAAAATGTTTCATGAGTAAATGAATGAACGAGCCACACAGTGTCATCTCAGAACAGGCCAGAGCAATCAAACTTGCAACAGCCTTACCTCACACACAACAGTCACATCACCCCAAATCAGGCCTTCTCCAGTGCCAATAGATAGGGAAAGAAAAGGGTTCTACTGACCATCAAGACTCTGATATTGCCGGGCGGTGGTGGCACATGCCTTTAATCCTAGCACTTGGGAGGCAGAGGCAGGCGGATCTCTGTGAGTTCGAGACCAACCTGGTCTACAAGAGCTAGTTCCAGGACAGGCTCCAAAGCTACAGAGAAACCCTGTCTCGGAAAAAAAAAAAAAAAGACTCTGATATTGAGTTGTCGAGGGAAGGGCATTTACCCCGTATTGGCTTGGCCTCATGTTGGCATTCATACGCTTCCATTACAACTGTCCCCCTGCAGATGCTCAGCTCCTGGTTTGGTGCTATTTAGCCCTTCAGTCACTGACACTCACACACTGTTAGCACATGGCATGCATGACTACAGGCTCATTGAAACTTTGTAACACTCTGTTATCTTCTTCATTTCACATATAGAAACTGGGAGACACTTGGAAGCCAAATAGCTAGGAAGGGTGAAGCTTGGGCTTAAACCTGGGTCTGTCTCCTGGGGAAGCCTGTGCTTTTCCAGACCCAGGGCCAGGGCCAGCAGAGCCCATGAGACTGCCCAGGCTGTACATTTGTGTGGAAGGGTCCTGTGCTTGGTTATTATTCTGATTTCACTACCTGGAGATTCTCACTACATTTTGCAAGTCATTTCTACCTAATTCTGTGTTAAATGCTGTGTACAACAACGTCCAAACACAAACTCTCTTTTTCAAGACTTCATGTAAAAATCAAAATATACACACAGTCCCCCTTATCTCCCCTCCCCGCCGCCCCTGACGATTAAAGGAACACAGGCAGCAGAGTTCCTGGAGATTACAGACATATCTGTGATCTAAGCGCTTGGAAAGCTGAGGTAGGTGATCATCCTGGTGACAGAGTGAGTTCTAGGCCAGCCTGGGCTACAGAGTGAGATCTTGTCTCAAAACAATATAACACAAACACAGAAAGCATTGAAGATGGTAGCTGAGAGGGCCATGCATAGTTTTCTAGACAGCAGAGCAAGTTTTACGAGGAGAAATTACGCTGGCCCACAAGGCACTGTATTCTCTGTATGAAAACTCTAGGGTCCTGTTTACACATTTTTTTTAGACTTAGTTTCAGATAAATGCCCAAAAAAGAAAATCCATGAATATGTATTTCCCAGGAAAATCCTGACATTTGTATTTGGCTTTTGTTCAATGACATGCTGCATAAGCATCTTTGACACTTATTTAAAATATTAAAGTCTTGTGAAATAGTGTTATACTTCTTGATAGACACCTACATTGTTAAGACAGAGTGATTTGGTTGGGACTAAGGGTGTATGTCCATGGCAGAACTTTTTCCTAGCCTATGAAAGGCTCCAGGCTTGATCCCCAATACTAGTGTGTTAGCTTCTATTTTGCTCATTCCTTCTGTGCGCCACAATCCATCCCACTCTACCCACTTCCTTTCCTCTGCCAAGGCTGAAATCAGCCCCGGTGCTGTTCACCACCTGATCTCCATGCTGGTGATCCCCAGGCCCGCTGTTGCCATGGAAGGACTCCCATTGTGGAGGGCCTGCAGCGCTGAGCTGGTCAGGTAACTTCTGTTACTTAGCAACTTCCTCCAGCTTTGTTAAGTTGGGTTGTTCAATCTCCTTAATGAATAAGAGCATCAAGACAGGTAATTGATGCCTGGACGTTTAGCTCATGAATAATTGACTGTCTGGGTAATCCTAGATACATTTCCTCGATCAGATTGTACAATGGAACAGTCATGTCATAGCCAGTGTCGAGTTTTTTAAATTTTTTTCCCTCTTTATCTTAATCAGTTTTATGATGTCAGAAATCTGCTTTCTTGACCCAGAGGCTCCAGTGCACAATGAGAGCGGCGATGTTCCCGAGCCCAGGCACGTTTCCTCTTTCCTCCACAAGAGCTCAGCATTTCCCCTTTGGTCTGGGTTTAGAAAACTTGCAGCCCCTCTGTGTTATCTTTCCCCACATACATCGGGAAGGCAGTGTGGTTCTACAAGGGAGGAGGGGAGTGGGAATCAGGTTTCCCCGGGCAGTGCCAATCACTCACTCTGCAGTTCCAGCCAGTTTACCTCACTCATTTAGCTCTTTGTTTTTAAGTCAGTTTTAATCTATTTTTATAACTATATATATGTACATAATATCTATGACAGGTGGCAGGTGGGGTGGGCTACAGCACACATGCGGAGTCAGAGGACAACTTTGTGGACTCGGGTCTCTTTCCACGCGTTGACTCAGAATCTACCATGCTGTTTCTGCTGCAGTATGTGTCCCAGGCTACCTAGCCTTAGAGTATTTTTCTGTTCCTGCCCACTTGTCTCAAGAGTTTGTGATTACAGATATGTGTCACCATAGCTATCTATTTTTATATTTATTTATTGGATTTGTTTGTTTTGAGACAGGGTTTCTCTGTGTAGCCCTGGCCATCGTGGAACTTGCTCTGTAGAACAGGCTGGTAGAACTCAGAGATCTGCCCGACTGTTTCCCAAGTTCTGGGATTAAAGGTGTGAGGCACCAAGTCTAGTCATAGATGTTTTTTGTTTTAACAAAACAACAACAAAAACGAAAACAACATAGGTTCCAAGCATTGACCTCAGAGCATCAGACTTGTGCATTAAGTACCTCCACCTGATGACTCATCTCCCTGACTCTATTATTTGTTCCTTCAATTCACATACTGAGCACCTCTTATGGATCAGGCATAAAGATTCCAGAACAGAGTGTGTTGCCCTAGTGTGCCTGCCTTTATGAAGTCTATATGCTATTTAAAACATCTAAGTAAACCAGGAAAGGAGCTAAGTAGTTTAAAACAAAGTCAGTTATTTTTCCTCTGGGTAGTGAAAAATATTCATGGGGTTGGGGGACAGACATGACTGATGAGGAGATGTAAACAGAGACTGCTCATTGTTCCCGGCCACCCAGATCCATATAATCATACAGAAACTATATTAATCACAACATTGTTTGGCCTACTAGCTCAGGCTTCTTATTAACTAACTCTTACATCTTAAATTAACCCATTTCTATTAATCTATGTATCGCCATGAGGCTGTAGCCTACTGGTGAGTTCCCAGCATGTCCTTCTTCAGCAGTTACAAGCGTTTCTTTGACTCCACCTATTCTCTCTCTATGTTCTTCCAGCCTGGCTATATTCTGCCCTACCATAGGTCTAAGCAGCTTCTTTATTAACCAATGTAATAAACCATATTCATAGCATACAGAGGGGAATCTCACATCAAAGAAATGTGCTCACTATAGCTTCAGGCTGGTCTTGAACTTGTGATCATTCTGTCAGCGCCTTCCAAGTCCTGGGATCACAGAGGAGTTCCTCCAAGCCTGCCTTAAGGTTTATATAGTAAGGTCAGAAGGAGTATCATGGACCCTGAGTAATACACCAGGAACCATGGTATGAGTTGATTTTAAGGCACACAGATTTAATGTCTGCTTTTGATACCTTTTATGAACACAAGAATCGGGCAGCTATTGGGAGTTATGGATGGTGAACTATGGATGGGACTAAACTTTTCAAAATGCATGCTTCATATGCAGTACCAACCATGATCCTCTGAATACAGACACAGATATTGTCAAAATTCAGGAAAGGGGCTGAGGTGATAGCCCACTAGGGAGAGCACTTGTGTAGAATGCTGGAACATTCTACATGGAATGCATAAAATGGCATTTTGGTAAATGAATTCAAATTTCAAGATCACCCTCAGCCTTGTCTACATGTAGCCCAGGTTAATCCATTTACTCAGTACCTATTTCCCAAGTTTTTGTGTTAGTAGCAGAAGGCATGCAGAACCCACTAAAGTTAGTTCCCCGGCCTCACCAAATTTACATTTTATTAGGAAGGTAGAACATAGCCCAATATGCAGGCAAAGGATAGTTACAGGACATATAGAATGTTGATAATGAGGACATCAGCTAGGAAAGGGGCTTCAGAAGAGATCTGTGGGGAAGTCCCAGGGAGCCATCGGTGAGGAAGTGACATTTAAGAGAACTGGAAAAAGATGTGAAAGTGAGCATTGTGGCTAGCTGGGGAGAGACATTTTAGACAGAGGGAACAGCAAGAGAGCCTTTTTTTCCTGTCACCTGCTTGTTTCTGTGTCACACGCCCCTCTGAGAGACTATTAAAATGCTTATTTCAATAATGTTTAGAATAAAACATACACTGCTTGCCATGACTTCCAAGTCATATTAAATCTCTCTCTCTCTCTCTCTTTTTTTTTTTTTTTTTGGTTTTTTGAGACAGGGTTTCTCTGTAGCTTTGGAGCCTGTCCTGGAACTAGCTCCTGAACAAGTTCAGGCTGGCCTCGAACTCACAAAGATCCGCCTGCCTCTGTCTTCCATGTGCTGGGATTAAAGATGTGCGCCACCACCGCCCAGCACAAATCTCTCTATCTCTCTACATGGCTTTTTTGAAACCCCTGTTCCATCAGCTGTGGCTGTAGTAGCAGCCTTCTTCCTGGTCTTTGGAGAGGCAAACCCAAGCTTGCCTGGGGCTCGGCACTCACTAGTCTCTCTGCCTAGAGATTATCCTATGCTAAAATCCCTTCTTCCCATAAAAGTCTGGCTGGCACTGAAACTCTTTGGCTGCTCTCCACCGCCCCCTCCCCACCCCGTTATCATCAAAGCGTCTCTGATTAGGCCCACTTACCACTCACAAATGATGCAGTCATTTCCTTCTGCAATGAAACTGGCCCGTTATGTGTAATGTGCTCTTTGGAGAAAATGAGGTTATAAATGTGAAATGTAACAGAGTGCCCCCTATCATATCGGGCACCGTCCAGCCCATTAGAATGCAGCATCCCTGTCCAGGTCCTTCTATTTGCCACCAGATCTGGATTTGAGTTTTGAATCGTTCTGTTGGGACGGCTGACAATCGTGATGTCTATTTCAAAACAGTAGGGGATTTCGAACATTCCCAGTATATAAAGAATGATAATAAGTATGCCAATTGCCATTGTATATGTGTATATATGCACGTATGTATATATAGTATATATATGTTGAAAAATCCTGCTCCCCATAATACGTGCATCTAGTGTGAGTCAGTTAAAAACAGTTTTAAAAGGCTCTTGGGTATGCATTCCGAAGTTTCCACACTGCTCAGAAAGTGAGATCCAAGAGCGGGAGAAGTGAATGAGGTGCCATTCTCACAGAAGGGAAAATTGCAAAAACACTGGCATTTCTCCTCAGGAAAGGCCTGGCTGTGTTTGGTACCCCAGGAAGAAAGAGGATTGGATTGGCTGGAGGGAATTCTCCGGGCCTTATATCATCCTGCAGGCCAGGTTGCTCAGTTAGACCAGCTGGAGGAACCCAATGGGAGAAGTTGGGGGAGGTCTTTCTTCTTTATCTCCTCCTCCAGCCCTGCTTGGGAACACATCTTCTTCCCATTACCAAGGTTTAACCACGAATGAATCACTGTTGGTATTTCCAATATGGTGCATCATTTCCTTTTCGAACTCAGGCGTTCCATCAATTATTGAGACCTAAGTGCTGCTCTCTCGGGCAGTGACACCTGGGTCCCCAGGTTGGTCTGTATGGCTTTCTGAAGGGAAGCCACTTGGCCGTCCTCACCTGTTCATCCTGGCCTTCTCTTGGAGCTCCTAAGGTGTGGCGACCAAGAACCGCGCCAAAACCATCAATATTTCACAGCCGTAATTAAAGTAAGCAGAGAGACTTGAGTGTGGGCCTCTTGTAACTGGCTCACTTTTCCAAAACAAGCGCCAGGCACCTTGGGGGAGGGGAGGGGGTATAAGACTGGAAATGGACCTCTGGTGAAAGTTGGAATAGGGGGCGGAGGTCTAGGATTTCATTTTACCGGGCCTCAGGGAATTGGGGCCTCAGGGAATTGGAAAGCCGCTGGAGTCCTCTGGTGCGAGTCCAGGACCCTCTTTTGGAGATTCCTTCAGGGGGATTAGAAATTAGGCTTAGGCGGCAGGAGCTGCAGACCGGTGGCTTCCACTCCTCTAACACCTAACCACAAATGAACCTAGAGGCCTAACAAAGGCTACCCTTTGTTGGGGTTGGAGGTCGGAGTGCAAGGTGAACTGCCATGAACGTCTCTAGCTCCTGTTGTCCCTTCTTGCGCATAGTCCCCGGGTGCCGAGGCACTAGGCAGCCTGGTGGGCGGGAGAGGCGGGAGCCCCGCGTTTATACATCTATTAATTACCTCCAGCATGGAAGAACTGCCTATAAATACAGTGGCACTTTAGATAAAACTTTCATGCAGCTATTTAGATCCTTTAAAATATAAATGATTTCCTCTAAATTTTTTATCATAAATCAGGGCATGGAGCTAGGCGACGAGACGCCAACTTCCCCCCTGATGGGAGCAAAACCTTCTCTTGATTTCTTTTTCTCTTCCTTATCTACCTCTCTTTTTCTTCCTTTTATGCTTTTTCTTTTAATTTAGGAAGAGTGCTTAATAGGTCTTTTTTTTTTTTTTAAATTGAGTTCAGGACTTAGGAGGAAGCAAAAAAAAAAAAAAATTTCACCACTGCCCAACCATCTGCCATGGTGCTGGGCGGGTGTGGTGAGGTTGCTGAGGTGTAGGGTCACCCTAACCTGAGTTCAAATTCTGTCTCTACCACTTGTCTCTGTGTGACATTAACACATTTAGCTTCTCTGGTCCCCAGTTCTTGCCTCCACAAAAAAAGATATACTATCTGTCCTTGCTTTATAGGGAAGTTTAGCTGACTTTGTGAAGCCTGGCTGGCTCCAAGGGAGAGCTCTGCCCAGGTAGACAAGTTGCTTCATCTCTCTAACTATGCATAAAGAACGTGGGAGGTGCTGCTTGCTGCCAAAGAGCACCCTGAAAGCTGAATGGATAGCTGAAGGGCTCTAAGCTTTGTAACTGTAGGTTGTGGGGGATCCCCCACCCAACATGTGCGGGGCACAGTGGTCCTGTCAGTATGCATTTGTGACTATAGCAAACAATGACCTCTCAGGCAGAGAACCCTGAAAAAACACCAGATCTCAATTCCCATTTATGTGATAGACTTGGCCTCTATCATCTTTCTGAGCTCACATTTTGAACCTTGACCTACTGGAAGAGCCTATGCGACCTGTCTCCCCAGATCCCTAGCCATGATTAGAAAACAGGCCCTGACCTCACAAGTTACTGGTCCAGGGTCATGTAGCCAGCCAGTTACTTGTGCACACTGGAGCCCACACTTTCTGGGCCCAGTCCCTTACTCCTGACTACTGCATGTCCAAGCTGCCTGAATACAATAAGTGACTTAAGTCTTTGACCGTAAAAAAAGAGAAAATTGAATAGGTCCCAAGGGGAAGCAGCTTAGGAAACTGAATTCTTTTTCCAAGACAGAGTTTCCCTGTATAACAGCCCTAATTGTCCTGCAACTAGCTCTTGTAGACCAGGCTAGACTTGAACTCACAGAGATCTGCCTACCTCTGCCTCCCAAGTCCTGGGATTAAAGGGAAGCACCACCACTGCCCAGTGGAGATTGAACTCTTAAGGGGGCTATGAAATGGAGGAGAAAAAGGTGAACCCAGACCCTGTGGGCCAGAGGTGGCCATGCTGCTCACAGCTGTTCTCAAAGTCCGGAGAGGACAGAATTTTAAAAAAAGAAAGGAAGGAAGGAGAAAAAAGATAAAGAAGGAAAACAAAACTTAACTACTGGATGCAGGTAGAGACTGGGAAGTCTCTGAGAAGCAGATTAAACCAGGGCACATGGGGACTATGTTCTCTCCCCCAGCCCTCCTCAGCTGCACAGACATAGGGAAGGTTGCCCTGGAGGAGACCTCAGATCCCAACACAATCCTGCTTGACACCTACCCTTCACAGGTTTCCCAACTCCTCTAAGGACCTAGCTGTCAGCCAGCCTCACTGCTCACTCCAGTTCACCTACTCTCCAGTCACCCAGGTCCTCCGGCTTGTCAAGCTTGGTGTCCCCTAGATCTAGCTCTTTATGAAGGGTTTACTTCTCATTGTATCTGTCTCGCAGGCCTTCCTTAGCTAATAGGCCACTCCTCCCTTCTCTGCCCATGTATTCTCTATACCCCGACTTCAGTTTACTTCTCAGCGGCAGCCATGTAGCTTCCTAAAACCTTACCTTCTGTGAGAGCTCTGGAGAGCTTCCATTCTCCAGGGCTTGGAGGTGAATGCAGGTGAAAGGCTGTCTGACTTGTCTGCAGAGAGACAACAGTAGTAGGTTCTCAACAGTGAATTTTCTGTTAATTTAACTAAGAGCTTTTAGAGCCCTCTTGGCTCTACTTAACACTCCTTTCTCCCTTTGTTTTCTGGAGACATCTATGTGGTCCAAGCTAGCCTCGAACTCTTGATTCTCTTACTTCAGGCTTCCCAAGAACACACGCTGGGTGGGGGTAGGAGGAATATTTCCAGGTATCTGAGATTATGGACCTTCCCACCTCTCGGTGATACTGGGGTGGAAGCGAGGGCCTCCCACCAGTCAGGTAAACGCTATCAGTGAGCTCCAATTGGCTTTCCAAATGGAGAAACTGAGGCTGGTACAAAGCAAAGGCCTGCCGCGGCATGGGGGCAGGGGCCTGCGGCGCGTGCCTCGCAGTTGGGATGCTTGGCCTTTGGTTCCCCAGTCCCTCTGGGCATCTCGGATCCTCGGGGGCCTAGTAGACAAAGAGAGGCAGCGGCCGACAGGCGAGTCCGGCAGCAGCTGCGCAGGCGGCGAGTACACGTGAGAAGTTTGTGAAAGAAGCCGAGAGAAAGGGAAAGGAAGGCTCGCGGCAGGCGGCAGCGGACACCTGGCACGGGGCGGCCTCGCCAGCTGCCTGCCTGCGATGGCATCTTGAGTTCGGGCTGATTCTATTGAAGCCATCTTGCCTGGCATCCTCCCTGCCCCCTCTCTACTGTGAATGAAGGTGGCTGGGATTAGCTGTGGCTCGAAACAATTGTCCCCGTGCCAGAAGGGGAAGCCGGTTTAGTTCAGAGCCTAGCAAACCAAACACTCTATAGGGGATCCCTGTCTTCATCTTCACATTGGGCACCCCACTGGCCAGAATCTTGGAGAGGATTTATTTGTAAATCCATCCATTCAACACTAATTACATAAACTTACAGGCTGTTTGGCCTGGAGCCACAGGGACAGATAAGACTCGCCCTCTTAAAAAGTCCTAGAGTCATTTCTGGAGAAGAGGTTCAAGGTCATATTCTTCTCAAGAAATAACAGAGCAGGGCTGGAGCAATGGTTCTGTGGTTAAGAGCACTTCCAGAGGACCTAGTTAGATTGCCAGTCATCTGTAGTTCCAGTTCCAGGGGTTCTGATGCCGTCTGGCCAGTGCCCACATCAGGCACAAATGTGGTTTACATACATTTTTGAAAAATGTGTATACGTGTTTGCCTGCACACAGGTCTGTGTTCACCAAGAGTGCACTGGGTGCCTGCAGAGGCCAGAAGAAGATGCTGGAATTAGCCAGTTTTGAGTCACCATGTAGGTGATGGGAATTGAACCTGGGTCCTCTAGAAGAGAAACAGGAGAGATGGCTCAGCAGTTAAGGGCACTGTTTGCTCTTCCAAAGGTCCCAACCACATGGTGGCTCGCAACCATCTGTAATGAGATGTGGTGCCCTCTTGAGGAAGAGACCTGCTCAATCATCCTCTTCAACTTAGACCATAAAACCCAATATGGACAAGTTCAACAGAACCGCCATATATGGATTGCCCATGCATGCATGCTTCAGCATTGCCAGGGCATGAATTTCATTTTCATTCATTTTTCCTCTGGAAGAGCAGCAAGTGCTCTTAACCACTGAACCATCGCTCTAGCTTCTCACATGCATTTTTAAAGGAATCATTCGTTGTGCAGGTTGTGAGGGAGGTTGAGGCAGGAAGGTCTCAAGACCAAGGCCAGGCTTCATTATACAGAGAGAACTTGTTTCAAAATAAGAGTGAGGGGCTGGAGAGACAGTAAGGGCACTGTTGTTCTTACAGAGGACCTGGGTTTGGTTCCCAGTATCCATATGGAGGCTCACAACTATCTGTAACCCCAGTTCCAGGGGCTCTAAGGGCAATAGACACTCATGTGGTAGACATACATACATACAGGCTGAACACTTATGCACATAAGATAATCTGAAAAAAATTAATGAATGAGCAGAGGGGGCTGTAACTCAGTGGTGAAGCACTTGCCTTGAAGGCACTAGGCCCTAGGTTCAGTTCATCATATGGTGCTGAGTGCATGATGTAGGTCACATTGTATCAGACCAGAAGCAGGGAATAGGGGTCCTGATGCTGCCCTGCCCTTCTTCTCTCCTCCATCTCTTCCCTTGAGTATATCAGCTCTCGGGATGATGACACTTGCTTTTAGGATGGGCCTTCTCTCCTCAGTCATCCTTACAGACACACCCAAAGGTGTGCATCCTATGTGACTCCAATGAGGATTAGCAACCACAACTACTCTTTGTCTACTTAACACTCAAATACATCACTTTAAACTACAGCATTCCAGCCTGTCCCCAAAACACTCCCGTCTACCAGATCTCATAATGCAAAGTGTTCTATGCAACTTCAAGGATTCCCACAGTCTTAAAATTTCAACATTATTCAAAAGTCCAAGTTCAAAACAATCTCTGGGTCTCAAAGCAAATCTGTAACTGCGAGTCTGGTAAAAATCAGAAAACAATTTACATCTAATATATGACATACAGGGAATGTCACATTTTAAAAGAGAGAAAGGCATAGAACACAGGGATGGGACCAAATCAAGACTAAAACCCAGTAAACTAGCATTAAACCTTGCAGCTCTACTTCTAATATCAAGGGCACATCATATTCTAAAGTGAAGCCAGGCTGGCTTGGGCTTTGTTATTGATAGCTCACATGACCTCCTTTGGGGGCTGGCTCTAGATTTGCCTGTATCTTCCTGTCACCTTTACTATCAGCTTCATGCACCTAAAAGGGTTGCTAGGCAGGGAGTCAGGAGTCAGAAACAATGGCTAGTTCCTTTATTACACTGTTCCTTTGCATATATATATATGCATATATACATATATGAACATTGGGTTCTGCCTGCATTTTATGTTTGTATGAGAGTGTCAAGTCACTTGAAGCTGGATTAAAGACAATTATGAGCCACCATGTGGGTGCTGTGAATTAAACCCAGGTCCTCTGGAAGAGCAGTCAGTGTTCTTAACTGCTAGGCCATCTCTCCAAACGACTAATTTAATTATTTATTTATTTATTTTTCTTTTTCGAGACAGGGTTTCTCTGTGGCTTTGGAGCCTGCTCTGGAACTAGCTCTTGTAGGCCAGGNCAGCTGAGCCATCTCACTGGCCTTGGCTTTTAAAACAGGTGCTAAACACTTTAATAGCAGCTGTGCTCTTCCCCACAGTTTTCAACTCACTATTTTTCTGGCAATGCTATATGGTTCTCATACCCTTCTGCTGTCTCCAGTCTCACTATCAACCTGACTAAAAACAGTAACCATGCCACAATCTGAGTGCTATGTCGTTTTGAAATTCCCTCCACCAAATAAGTCTGTGACCTGTGAACTCAGCAGCAACCCCCTCCCCAAAGCTTATGGACACATCTTTTTTGTTTTTGGTTTTTCGAGACAGGGTTTCTCTGTGGCTTTGGAGCCTGCTCTGGAACTAGCTCTTGTAGGCCAGGCTGGTCTCAAACTCACAAAGATCCTCCTGCCTTTGCCTCCCGAGTGCTGGGATTAAAGGCATGTGCCACCACCGCCCGGCTAATTTAATTATCTTAAAAAGTGGAAATAGTCTAGTGATCCCCACAAACTTCAAAAGTATGCCCCTATTCCCGAGGTCCCTCATTTTGCCTCCAAATATGTATACTTTTGCTTTCTCAAATACTTACTTGCTTTGTCTTGTTCACGCAGGGTCTCCCCATAGCCCAGAAGGGCCCTGAACTTTCCACTTAACCGAAGAGGACCTTGAGCTCCTGATCCTCTTGCTTCCACCACCCCACTGGTATGATTATAGGTATGCATCTCCCAGCTCAAATGCATCTAATTTTCAACAAACCTCTTACCTTCTATTTCTACCTATAAATTGTTTTATTGAGAACACTAATTTTGATAGTCTGACCTTCCTAGTTAGTCTCTTCTACAGCCTATCACACCCTCAGTGATTACTGCAAGGAAACCAACATCTCCATACAGTACCAAGTTTCCTACAGCTTTCACCCAAATCTGGATGGAATCTTCCACAGCACTGTAATTCTTGTCTTTTGTCTGCAAAACCAGCACCCTGTGGATGATGACACTAAGTTCTGCCACCAGAAGGATCTGGTCCCCTTTTGTGGTGGTTTGAATATAATTGGCCCCCCATAGGCTCATAGGGAGTGGCACTATTAGGAAGTGTGACTTTGCTGAAGTAAGTGTAACCTTCTTGGAGGAAGTATGTGACTGTGGGGGTGGGCTTTGGGGTCTCCTTTGCTCAAGCTATGCTCAGTGTGAAACATAGTTCACTTCCTGATGCCTGCAAATCAAGATGTAGGACTCTCAGCTCCTTCTCCAGCACCACATCTGCCTGTATGCTGCCATATCCCGCCATGAGGATAATGGACTAAACCTCTGAAACTGTAAGCCGCCCCAATGAAATGTTTTCCTTTATAAGAGTTACCGTGGTCATGGTGTCTCTTGACAGCAATAGAAATCCTAACTAGGACACATTTTTTTTATATCTATTTATTTATTATGTATACAATATTCTTTGTGTATGCCTGCCGGCCAGAAGAGGACACCAGACCCCATTACAGATGGTTGTGAGCCACCATGTGGTTGCTGGGAATTGAACTCAGGACCTTTGGAAGAGCAGGCAATGCTCTTAACCTCTGAGCCATCTCTCCAGCCCACTAGGACACATTTGAACCATGGCTTTAGTGGCTTCTCAGTGTCTGGGCAGCCAAACTCAGGGCTCCCTGGTAAACATCTCTTCTTACTGCAAAGCCTTTCAAATGAGTTAGAATTTTATGCCGACGTCTGCGACAGATGGTTCTGAGACAATTTTTTATTGCCCTGGTGGAAAGTGTTTGACTATTTTCTGTTTTTAATTTTGATTTGTTTGTTTGATTTACATGTATGTGTGTTTTGCCTGAACTTGTGTGCACTATGTGTGTATGCCTTGTGCCCAAGGAGATCAGAAAAGAACTTCAGATCCCCTGGGAACTGGAGTCATAGGTGATTTGCTGCCACATGGGTCGTCCCACATGGGTGCCACAGCATGTATGTGGAGGTCAGAGGTCAACTTGTGGAAGTCACTTCTCTCCTAGGTGTTAGATCTAGGGAACCAACTCAGTTCCTCAGTCTTGGTGGCAGGTGCCTCTACCAGCTGAGCCATCTCACTGGCCTTGGCTTTTAAAACAGGTGCTAAACACTTTAATAGCAGCTGTGCTCTTCCCCACAGTTTTCAACTCACTATTTTTCTGGCAATGCTATATGGTTCTCATACCCTTCTGCTGTCTCCAGTCTCACTATCAACCTGACTAAAAACAGTAACCATGCCACAATCTGAGTGCTATGTCGTTTTGAAATTCCCTCCACCAAATAAGTCTGTGACCTGTGAACTCAGCAGCAACCCCCTCCCCAAAGCTTATGGACACATCTTTTTTGTTTTTGGTTTTTCGAGACAGGGTTTCTCTGTGGCTTTGGAGCCTACGCTGGAATTAGCTCTTGTAGTTCAGCCTGGTCTCGAACTCACAAAGATCCACCTATCTCTGCCTCCTGAGTGCTGGGAATAAAGGCATGTGCCACCACTGTCCAGCATGGACACATCTTGAAACAGTGCCTTCTATACCTACAGAAGATGCCATAAATCCCAGCAAACAGTGGGTGTTTCAAAGTACTTGAAGAATAAAAACTGTGACTCCTTTGCTGCAACTTGCATAAATGCTCGTGAGGCCCTTGGCTGCACCCTGAGACACACTGTTTTGAACCCTGTGTATACAGTTCCTGTTTATTTATTTATCTGATTGTTGTTTTAGGCAGGATCCCCGTTATGTTGCTTCATCAGGTCTAGACTGGCCTCAGACTCACAGAGATCTGCCTCTCTCTCCTGAGTGCTGGGATCAAAGCATGCACCTCCACTGCATGGTCTAAAAATTACTGTTTTATTATTTTATGTCTATGGGTGTTTTGTATGGAAATATGTTTGTGTGCCACACTTGTACAGTGCCCCTGGAGGTCAGAAAGGGCATCAGATCCCCTAGGAATGAAGTTAGCAGATAGTTGTTAGTTATTATGTGGGTGCTGGAAATTGAACTCAGGACCTCTGGAAGAGCAGCCAGAGCTCTTAACCGCCGAGTCATTGCTATGCTGAGTCATTGCTACAGTCCCATACTTGCATTCCTTATGACCGGTCTGTTTCCCCTGCCTTCCCAAGGCTGCTATCTAAAGGCCTTCTTGAAAAGGCTGCTTCTATAATGTAACCAGAAAACATTTGATAAGGGAGGCTCCCACCACAAAGGTCCTTTAGAAAGCTAAGTAAGTACATGTATGAACTCAATAAGCACATGTATGACCACAACTAATCAGTTTTTAAACTTTCAGTCTTTTTTTCTGGTAGCTGAATGTCTTTGCATGTAGTTTCACTCTGTCTCCATAAAGAGGCTGATGTTTAAGCAAGGCCACGATCGGTTTCTCTGAGCATCATCTCCAGTGATAATATACTCAGGCTGTAGTAGTTTCGTTGTTGTCTGTTTTGTTTTGTTTGCGGTAGGATCTTATGAAGATCAAACTGGCCTGTGTTATCAAAGTGAGTCTTGAACTCCCGATTCTCCTCCACCCACATCCCAAGTACTGAGGTTACAGATGTGCACAACTACATCCATCTTACAGGTTTCCAAAAGTTTAATGGCCTTTAGGATGCTATAGAATGAAGAAAATGCATTTCTGCCAGCTAAAGAAAGAAATTGTTCCTTTGCAATTTATATTTCTGGTCTTTCAGACCAACTGATGGTTGAGTTCTAACTGTGTGGACTATAGTACTATGTAAAATATTAATTTAAAAATGTGACACAAAGATAAGTATTCAAAATGACATAATGCGTGCATACACACACACACACACACACACACACACAGAGGCTGACTTTTACTGCTAGATGTTAGTTTACTGCTGGCTAGGTATCATTGCTTATAGACTGTTTGGGAGGAAAGGACCAGAGGGTGTTTACTAAGGCCATGAGGGGAGTGGTGGTATTGTCCTGGTCAGTATTTTTCAAGTCTATGAGGGACAGAGCATTGAAAGATGAGTGTGGGGAGACTTTCCCTAAGTATTAATCTTCACAGACAACTAGGGTATTGTGGAGTGAGAAGAGGATCTTGGGGCTCCCTGGACCCATGGACCCATGCAAAATATCCACCCAGTACCCCTGTGTTTATTCCCCCTTCCCTTTGGACTTCACATTAGGCAAGAAACAAGACTGGCAAGTCTTAAATGCTAGTGAGAGATAAAATAATATGTGTTTGTTTTCTGGAGACTTGAGGGATCCTGGCCAGAAACTTAGGACTTGCTCAAAATGTGTTACAAATAAACCTGTATGCTAGCCTTTTGTTAAAACTGGAAGTGCTGAGCAATCAGTCTGTTCTCTTTTTTGACTGAACAGAGGCCTAGCCATGTTCATATCAACCTAATGTCAGAAGTCAGTTCTATTAAGCCCCACTGTTTTGATGTGTATTCTACATTTCAAAATCGCAGTTGCTGTTGAATTTAGTGTTCACTCCTGTAGTACTTGGGAGGCAGAGGCAGATGATCTCTGTGAGATTGAAACCAGCCTGGTCCACACAGAGAGTTCCAGGACAGCAAGAGCTAATTAGCGAGATGGGGAGTGTGGGGGAGTGGGGGCAGGCTGCTTGCCTTGAGATATGTGCCTGGTCTGTATTACCTCTGTGAGTTTGTAGTCTGGTGATTTATTGGAGGCTGGATGGAGTATCATTCACAACTGCACCAACCCCTGATGTTGTGACACAAAGCCAGTACTAAAGAGGGAGAGGAAGCAGTTCACCACATTCCTGAACACCCTATGGGTCACTGTTCAGGTTAAGGGACATTTGTTCTGTTGTTTCAACATGCCAGGCACTTTCAGCTGTTTATCATAGCCAAGCAATCCTCACCACAAGGGGGGACATTATTGCTTCCAATGCACAGATGGGCACCATGGTGCAGAGGATTCAAGAGGCAGAGGAGCGCTTTGAATCTGATGGCAGCAAGCACTGCAGTGTGAGGAAGTGTCCTGAGGACTGAATACTTCTCTCTAAAACTGCTTTAAATCATCATCCGCACCACCACCACCACCACCATCAACATCATCACCACCACCATCCTCCTCATCATCACCATCATCATCCAGAACCCAAGAGAGCTATGTGCACACCATTATGGTTGGCCTCCTTCACAGGGATTGATTTGGTCTTTTTTCAATCACCACAAGGCAGGATGCAGAAAGTGCCTTGGGATGAGTAGAGAAGCGACAGACTGCTGGTCCCTAGGAAAGAGGGGAGCCAGGTCTAAGGCAGGGCACCCTCTTAGGCCAAATTCCTCCCCAGGGCCTAGACTTTGCACACTCCATCCCCACCGTGTTAAGATTCTGGGAACTCCAGCGCACTCTTGGACTTGAGACGGGCTGCCTGCGGGATGCAGTTGGACAGGAGTAGTTTTCTTTTCTAACCTGAAGGCGGCTCTCCAACAGCCACAGTCCCAGGATTCCCCATCCATTATTCATGATGTTTATTAGCTCCCAGGAAGGGAGGGGAAAGAAAGGGAGCGAAGAGGGAGACAGTTGGGGACACAGAGGATGGGACAGAACCAAATTTAGGACCCTCAAGTTGAGGAACTTCTGGAAGGAAGGAGTCTAAGAGATCAAGAGCACAAAGTCAGAAGTACTGTCTGCGCCACACCAGTGAGCAAGGATCTGCTCAAAGCTAGGAGGTCTTGGGCTAACTCCGTTGTCTTTCTTGCTCACTTGTTAATGGGTTGGCAGTAGCTACTTCCATAGTGCCAGCGAAACTTTGGGTCTTATAAACTAACTCTGAGTTGCCTTGCACAAATTGGTAGCCAAAAAATGATGGCTGTTGTTACAGGTATAGGGGCTGGTAAGTAGTGGTCCTTCAAAAGTGTGCTGAGGGATTGCCCAGGCTAGGCGGGTTGTCCTCAATCGCTGTTACTTCGACATTAGCAAGCTTCCTTGGGCTAGAGGGCTGGGGAAAGGGTGGATAGGCCAAGGGTGGAAAAGGCAAGAATTGGGAAGAAGCCACAGGCTTTGTGTCAGTAAGACAGTTACTGTCCTTGCCTCCACTCAAGCCCACAGTAGAGGGGAGTGTCACCAGAGGCTCATTCTGGTAGCCTCTTTCTTACCCAGGCTAGTCTCTGAGCTTAGAGGAACCCCTCAGCTACATACAAGGGTAGTGAACTTTGGTGGAGGCTTGGGCTTGGGTCCCAGTGCATCTTGGAAATGGCCAGTTTGGCGACAGTCGGACTGACTGTGTGTGTGTGTGTGTGTGTGTGTGTGTGTGTGTGTGTGTTGGGAGGTCTGGATAAGGTAGGATTCCTGCCCCTCGCTCAGCCTGAGTCTGTCCTGTCCAAGCAGTGCGAGCTGGGACAGGACAGAGGTTTACGACTTTGTGCAAAAAAGTCCAGGAAGAAGAAGAAAGAATCCGTAAAGTCTAGCAGGCTGGAGCCAGGCGGGGCGGGGCGGAAAGGAAGAGGCCCTGCCAGGCCGGGGTATAAATGCGGTGGAGGGGGCGACCGCATTAGGCTCCGGGTGGCGCGCCGAGACCTGCGGTCCCGCCTTGCCTCCCGGGCCGCCCCTGCGAGTCCCGGGCGCGTGTGCACGCCTGCGCGTGCTCAGGCCCTTCCTGGCAGGCTGCTTGTAAGATGAGTGAAGAAGCAGGTGGGGGAGAGGGGAGGCAGCAAGCGAGAGAGCGAGGGGAGCGCGGGCGCTGAGCGGCGCTCACTTGGAGCTCGGAGAGCCAGCAAGACAAGCCTGATTCCATGTCCCCCGCTGCCTCCCTGCCAGACTCCCGAAGATGATGGCCATGAACGCCAAGCAGCCTTTCGGAATGCACCCCGTGCTACAAGAACCCAAATTCTCCAGCCTGCACTCCGGCTCTGAGGCCATGCGTCGAGTTTGTCTCCCAGCCCCGCAGGTACGTAGCGGAGCATAATTACCGCTCTAAGGCACATTTTTTGACAGGCACTAGCTTCATGTTTTTTTCATGTCGCCCAGAACAATCGCCGCTGTCTGAACCCCTCGCCTTGTCTCCCCCGCGCTCTCTCGCGGCGCTCTCTCTCATTCATGTCTCTGATCCACACGTCTGTTCCAACAGAGAGGCTGCCTCCGTATTAATTTTTATGACCTGGGCTTTGAGGAGAGGCATCTCGGTTGCTTGAAAATGTGTTTTAATCCTGAGTTGACAGTATTCCCTACTGACCGTGCTGTGCGCCTTCTCGCTTGCAGCTGCAGGGTAATATATTTGGAAGCTTTGATGAGAGCCTGCTGGCACGCGCGGAAGCTCTGGCGGCTGTGGATATCGTCTCCCACGGCAAGAACCATCCGTTCAAGCCCGACGCCACCTACCATACCATGAGCAGCGTGCCCTGCACGTCCACCTCGCCCACGGTGCCCATCTCCCACCCGGCTGCACTCACCTCGCACCCTCACCACGCGGTGCATCAGGGCCTCGAGGGCGACTTATTGGAGCACATCTCTCCCACGCTGAGCGTGAGCGGCCTGGGGGCCCCGGAGCACTCGGTGATGCCTGCGCAGATTCACCCACACCATCTAGGTGCCATGGGCCACTTGCACCAGGCTATGGGCATGAGTCACCCGCATGCCGTAGCGCCTCACAGTGCCATGCCTGCGTGTCTCAGCGATGTGGAGTCAGACCCTCGAGAGTTGGAAGCCTTCGCCGAGCGCTTCAAGCAGAGGCGCATCAAATTGGGGGTAACCCAGGCGGACGTGGGCGCGGCTTTAGCCAATCTCAAGATCCCTGGCGTGGGTTCGCTCAGTCAGAGCACCATCTGCAGGTTCGAATCTCTTACCCTGTCGCACAACAACATGATCGCGCTCAAGCCGGTCCTCCAGGCCTGGCTGGAGGAGGCGGAGGCCGCCTACCGAGAGAAGAACAGCAAGCCGGAGCTCTTCAACGGCAGTGAGCGTAAGCGCAAACGCACGTCCATTGCTGCCCCAGAGAAGCGCTCACTCGAAGCCTATTTTGCCATCCAGCCACGTCCTTCATCCGAGAAGATCGCAGCCATCGCTGAGAAACTGGACCTTAAAAAGAATGTTGTGAGGGTCTGGTTCTGTAACCAGAGACAGAAACAGAAACGAATGAAGTACTCAGCTGTCCACTGACTGCGGCGGGTACGGCATCCGGAGCAGCCGGGAGAGCCTAGTGGCATCGCCCCTTTCTGATGGGAGGGACCTTTATGGGACACTCCAGGATGTTTCCTGGCAGGTCAGGCTCTTCCCCCCCCCCCCAGTCACAAACTTTCCCCCTTTGTCCTGCTTAATTGCCCCCTGGCCGCCTCTTCCTCCCTTTCCTCTTTATTCCCACCAAAATAAAGTTTTGGCGCTAGGAAAAAATCCAAGGAAAGGCTTGGCAGGGCTTTGTGCTGTCCGCGGTGCTGAAACTTGCGCGTGCGACAGCACAGGACCTCAGGCCTTTATCCCCAGGCTGAGGGGCTAGTGAATTGATCTAAGGGGAAAGTACCACTTCATTGCTAAGCGCCATTAGGCAAGGGCGAAGGTAAGGAAAAGAGCGATAGATAATAATATAAAATATGGATATTTAAGCGGGACACAAACATGGAGATTCATTTATTAGAGTATATAAAACACAAGTATGTTTCCAAAGGATAGCCTTATAAAAACTCCCTTCAGCGCCTAAATTCTACCCGTAAGTATACGTCAGTTTACCGTACATTCTCATTAATTAGCATGGGTTAATATGGGGGGAGATGGGGGTTCTGGGCTGTTGGTGGTCAGGAGGATTCCAGGCAAGGTGGGCCCAACCCAGTAACTGAAAATACTTGGGATGTCTTGACTGTTGGTGAGCAGAGGTGAGTACTAGCCCTGGCTATCTTCCTCGACCTCCTGGAATTTGAGGAATAATTGCCTTTTGGAGAGATGGGGTTGGTTGGTGGTTCTAGACCAGACCAACTGAAGACTCCCTGTGTATGCTCACAGCTCTTGTCAGACTGTGACCCAGCATTGCAAATTGACTGTAACTTCTGGAATCATATGCAAATCCTTCCAACAAACCGAACTGTTGCACTTTTATTACTGTGGCTGTTGGCAGCATTGGTTCTTGTCACTTATTTAACCCCACTTTTTCTGCCCATCCTATGTATCTCTCTGTGGAAGTTCACTTTTAGTTTTAAGTCATGAAAGAGCAGGACCACAGACAGAGCTGGATCGTTCTCGCGGCAGCCACAGCTTTCTCGTATTTTATTTTTTGTTGTTTCCTGTAGTTTGGGTGTTGTTGTGTGACCTTCGGTTTCATTTCTGGAATAGATACAAATAAAACATTGTGTTTCTTCTCTTTATCCCTTATACTAACTTCTAAAATAAATGCTTTATTTTTCAACCTGAATTGAAGTAGTTTTCCTTCTCTGGTGCTAAAGATAACTAGACTTGGAAAGGATGTAAAATGAAAACCTATAAAGACTGAACAATCTCTCTTCTCTACTCTCTTCCCAAACAACTTCACACTCTTCAAACAGAGTCGACCTGGCTTCCGCTTCTCTCTGAATCTCAAATGCCTTCAAAGGCAATTTCCTCCATGCTTGTTGATGCCAAACTGTCAGGCTAGTCTCATAACTTGGAAACTTGGAAGCCTGGGTGATTGGGAGTTCAGATTCCAATCCTGTCACTCAGAGGCTAAACCACTTTGGGGCTCGTTTCCTAACTATGTCTTCTGGTTAAGATGTTGGTCTACAGAATGAATACCTATTATCCATCTCATCCTGTTTTTGTTTGTTTGGTTTGGTTTTTTTTGTTTGTTTGTTATCTGAGGCAGGGTTTCTCTGTAACTTTGGAGCCTGTCCTGAAACTCGCTCTGTAGACCAGGCTGGCCTTGAACTCACAGAGATCTGCCTGCCTCTGCCTCCCGAGTGCTGGGATTAAAGGTGTGCTCCTCTATCGCCAACCATCTAATACTGTTCTGGTCAAGACTGGGTAAGATTATATTAAAGGCATCTGGTAGGTGCTGCTTGGCACTTTATAAGAAACAAAATACTTTTTTAAAGCATTCAAACACCTGCAGAGATGAGGGGATATAGGCAAAGGAAGTGGAAAACAATTGCTTGGACAGAATATTGGAGCCTTTCCCAAATTTCTTCAATTTATTGGGAATTGCCACCTGAAGATTATCACAAGATAGCGTGCCTTGGCTGTTCTGCAGAGGGACTAAGATGCCTGTTACAAAATACCTACCAGTGCGTTGCAACCAAGTAGATGCCAACGAATGCCAGTATCCCTCTCCCTTTCCACTCTATATGAGTGGAAACTTTTTATGTGCGTTTGAAGTTTATAAATTGATGTTACAGGACTAGGAGTCATCTGCTCATTTCCCGGTGCGTTTTCAAAGAGCTCTGGGTTCATTGTCTCTGGCCCCAAATTAGACAAAGTAGGCTTCGGTTCCACCGCCGCCGAGTTCTAGTGTAGCCACATCGTCCCCCTCTCCACCTCTGTAAAAGCAAACTTGTGGATAGCCCCCAGTTCCGCAGGCCTCAGCCCCCTGCACCCGCCTTGCGGAACAACACCAGCAATTCCTCCACCTCCCTCTCCATTGGCGTCCTTTAATAATAAATGCCCTTATGCCATTACATTATATTGTGGGTTTTGAAAATTTAAAATACAGCTGATGCAATATTAATTGCCTATAGTGGTATAAAACACAGGGCCGGAGCCCAGCCGGGCTGTAGATGAGGCAGCCGAGAACGTCCCGCGCCGAAGCGCTCCAGAAGGACGCGCCTTTGCCGGCTGCTGGGTTTCCTGCAGGTAAGAGCCTTCAAAAAAGGAAAGAAAGAAAGGAAGGAAGGAAGGAAGGAAGGAAGGAAGGAAGGAAGGAAGGAAGGAAGGAAGGAAGGAAGGGAGGAAAGAAGGAAGGAGAAAAAAAAATTCTTTTGTTTTTGGCCCAAGAAAGATCCCGATATTTATCAACTTTTCGAAAAGTTCCCTGGTGTTATTTAATTAAATTTTAAAATATTAACCACCGCAAAAGTTTGGGAGACTTTTGGAGAGGCAGACAGGAGCTGCCTGTCTGATCTGCACTGGGTTAAGAGTTCCAACCGGGCTTCTGCTCCTGTTGGCGTTGCTGCGCTGGCCTGGGTTAAAGTCTTTCGACCAGCTTCTGCCTGCGGGCGGGAGCTGAGCGGGGTCTGCAAAGCGCCCCACCCTCTCCCTCCTGCTGAGTGCGCCGGACAGGCGCCGCTGGCTCTCTCCCCTTTGGCTTGCTCAGGAAGCCAGGGGAACTGTGGTTTCCCCAGGATAGTGCAGCGGCCTCTGGCACTGTCCGGTGGAGGTACAGACCTTGCGGGGAGGAGGTGATAGCAGATTCGGGGTTCTCGCGTCTAGTTTTAGTCTAGTCAGTAGGCCATTTCCTAACACTATGACCCTGGGAAAGTCGCATCCCTACTTAGCCTTTGTTGTTGATGACTTCTTCTTTGAAAAGTAATCTGAGGGTGATTTTTCAGAGCACGTTTCTAGAGCAGGTTTTTCTGTTTTTAAATCTCACCAGCTTGCAACATTTAAGACCTAGCTGGAGTTCTTCGGTCGCGTCAAAAAGAAAGTGAGGCCAAAGAGTTAAGGCTGTTTGTTTAGAAGAATGCGCGGGGGGGGGGGCTCTACAGGGGGTGGGGGTGGGGCTTTTTTTGCGGTCTGGCAAAAGGCGTTTGGGGCCTTAAGTGGACAGGGTCAGACAAACACTGACTGACTGTAGAAGTGGAAGGCAGGAGTCCTGGGTTCCTTAGCTGTGTGGGCTCTGGCTAGTGGTTTTCTCCGTGTGCCAGAGCACGTCTGTTTTGCTCAATATGTCTTACCTAACGCCCAGCTCTGATCATGACCTAGTCAATAGACATCTGTTGAAAGTTTGACTTTGTGAAGTGAAAACATCTCAAGTTAAAAAACAGAGTCAACAGGGAGACAGACTCCTGGGCACTCAGTTCGAGGAAAAGGCAGTTGTGCTGGGTCCATTCAAAGGTGGCCAGGTTCCTTCCTCCTGAAATAGAAGACGCTGTGCCTTTCCCAATGGTGATCACGACTTCAAGGAAGTGTGCCTATGACGTAGAGCCCTGGAAAGGGGAGGAGTCAAGAAGGGTCAGAGAATGACGTCTGCCTTGACTTGGAATTCTGCTGGGGTTCCTGATTTCCTTGCTCTAGGCAGACCAAGGGCAGAGTAACTGGTCCTCTCTTTCCTAATTCTCAGACCCTCTGTGCCTTTGATGAATGGAAATCAGAACATATGAAAAGAAAAACTCTCAGGATGACTCTGATGATTAAATGGGATCACATTACCGGTCATGACTCTTGGCAGGCATTGAGGAATATTCTCTCTTTAAAAAAGAAAAGTCAGAATGTTGTGGGGGCAAATTCAAGGCTTAAACGGAGCTAGGCTCAACATTTCCGCTTTGAGAGCCCCAGCCTGGTCCAGTATAAAAATGAGGGAAGTTGCGCCTCTGAACTCGCTGTGTGGCAACACGGAAAGTGTCAGGTAACTTGCCTTGCACCCAGTGGGGTCCAAGCTGCAAAGAGAGGATGACTTCACTCTTTGGCATCTTCTGAAAACCTGGTTCCAATCCTTTGAACCCCGACTTTCATCAGAGATCTGTAGTCCAGACTTTGAACTTTCTGGAAAAGGAAGATGAGGCACGGGCTTTCGGAATCGTTGGCTCCTCCTACTGCTTCCATATTTTGCCCTGAACTAGAATGCAGGAGCCTAGGATGTACCTTTCCCTCCTTATTTTTATGGTGCCCTTGAACTTTTAGCTACTTTACTCTTGCTGGTAGTTCTCGGTGCTCCCAGATAACACCTTGTTTATTTACAACAGGAGTAAATGCGCTCTGGAAGAGCGAGCTTCTCAGTGGGCTTTACTTCCACTTCCCAAGGACTCTCACACAGCGAGTCTCCCACACAGATGCTTCTTGAATGACTGAACAACGATTGTATCTAAAATATATGGAATGTTTCCTGTATACCTGGCTGGTTTATACACTTTACCAGAACTCATTTTCTAGTTCCTACACACGGTGAGAAGAACTGATGGATGGATAGGCCGATGAACAGAGGGATGTTTATTGGGGATGGAGCCCTGAAGGCCTTGTTTGGCAAGTGCTCCTCCCCTTTTAAAGCAGGGTCTTACTGTCGCCCCGAAGCTTCTCACTCCCAAACTTCAGAATAATAGGTGTAGTCGTCAGTATAATTTCAGACTCCATTTAACAGATAAGCGCACGGAGGCAAAAATGAATATAGCAGTTTGGCGGAGATATCTGGCTAAGTTTCTTTGCCCTTTCTGTCCCCTGTGCGGGCCCCTAGCCGGGCTAGGTCGGAGAAGAAGGGCGGCCTGGGGTGGTGAGGTGGAGAGGTGGTGAGGAGCAAGACTTGCAGTGATGGGTACTTTTGGCTCCGCTGCACCGCCCTACGTCGCCAACTCTCAGCTTCGACAGAGGGCCGGTGGTACCTGTGCAATCGTTCTGCATCCCCGGTGTCCCTCCCCCCACTCCCACCCCCACTCCCACCCCCGTACCGGGCAAACAGCCGGAGACTGCCCAGGGCCAGATCCCCCGGGCGCCTCGGAGCACCCGCCCGGGCGGCAGTCGGAGCCCACAAGGGCCCCGCGGGCGAATTAGCCTCCGGTTCGATCGCTACTTTCCGATCAGGTCAGGTTTCCCCCGCGCCCTGGACACTGCTTCCTCGGCAGCCCGGCTCCCGGGACTCCCCACGGGGTCGAGGGTCATGGGCGCCTCCGGAGGGGCTTCCCCTTGGCCACGCGGAGACTCTGGGCTTCTGACCCCAAGAGGCCTCGGTCCTCCCAAAGAGACCCCGCTGCCGCTTGGCCTCGGAAGCAGCGCCCGGCGTCAGCTCAGCCGCCTTCTGGTCTGTGTAGGAAAAAGTAGACGAACACCTCGCTGATTCTCGTTTTTGTCTCCTTTCATTCCACTATTACTAAATATTGCAAAGATTTTTGATCTCTAGGATTTCAAGCACAAGAATTCCAGCCGTTCACTCCTGGGTAACCCAGCTTTCTGTTGGTCTTCGTTGGCCCTTAGTGTTTCATTTTTAATTGCTGGCAGAAGGCATCGCCTGCCATAGTTCTACAGTCTGGTGGAATCTCACCCGGAATCTCATCTTCTCGCTCCCGTCCTCCTTACTCCAAGACGTGTGTCAGTCAGTCGGATCCAAATCCCTACCTCTCCCCACACCCGAGGCTTTGCCAGGCAGCCCCAGCTCTCGGCAGATCGAGTTGGTGTCCAACTCTCATAAATCAGAACCATAAAAAGCTTACTTTCGTATGCACTCAATTTCTACCAAACCTAAACTAATTGCATAAATTCCTTTAGGCCACTCAGAGCTGCTCTCTGGGCTGGGATCTGATCAATTAGTCATTAGGTACTCCATTAGCTGGGGTTTAAGCTGCCTCATATAAATGTCTCCTGTCAATGTGCTTGTAATTGAATGAATAAAAACGGGTACAATTATTAGCACAGAAGATCAGAGTGAGGAGAGGTCAGTTTTATTCAAATATGCCAAAAATGTCTCGATCTAATAATAATTATTAATAATAATAACAAAACAGCAATAGCAATTAGTAGACATTTAGACAGAAGTCACTCCAGAATTTGTGTCTCCTGAAGGAAGAGCTCTGGCCTGAGACACACAGCAAGCAACCTTAGTGGGAGGCTGTACTCTTTCCTAGCCTTG
>JAQHUG010000065.1:131590-158646 GCA_028555095.1 Dicrostonyx torquatus
TCTCTCTCTCTCATTTGTCGATGTATCTTTAACATCATGTATCTTGATCCCATTCATTTCCTGGTCCCTTTGCATCTGCCCTCCACGCCTGCACCTCTCCCCAAATAAAACAAAATTTAAGAGAAAAAAGGGGAAAATTTAAAATTTCATTATGGAAGCTGCAGTGTGACACTGTGAGTCATGCCATGGATCCCTTTTGTCCATAGGTCTTTACTTGTAAGTTCTCATTGCAGAGTCATTGGTCTGGTGTGAGGGCCCTGGTCTCCACTACATAATTGATGCTGGGCCCCCACTATTTCTGGGTATTCTGTTGTTGCCTTGTTTTGTGGAGATGCTGCAGCTTTGGGTCTGTGGGTTAGGTTTCTTCACAGGTTCTGGCAGATCATGGATGGGGTGGATGTTGGGTGGGCCAAGTCATAACCCTGGGCCTGAGCTTGGTCCACCAGTTATAAAATTGGGATAGCTCTCCCATGTCTGCTACTTTGGGACCAGCGCACCCACACCTGTGTATATAACAGGGTTGATTCTATTGTGCTGCCTGGGCAAGGTGCAGGGTCTGCTCTCCCAAGTGTTGCTGCTGGTGGCTTGTTTTCTAGAGTCCCCCTTTACTAGAAAACATGTTTAATTGTGTCCCGTGCACATAGTGATATGCAACCAGACTCCTTCCTTTTATTTCCATCAGCCCAAATACCCGCTGAAAATGTTTTATTAATAATAAGCATGAATGTTTATATGTGTGCATAAATACACCTATGCATGCATGTCTTCGTGTGTTCTTTTCTAGATGGCAGCAAATTGTCTCTTATTCTATACTTTTCTTATCATACATAATATATCTTGATATTTATTCTCTGTCTGTGTGTCTTTTGTTGCTGTTGTCCTGGAACTAGCTCTATAGACCAGACTGGCCTAGAATTCATGGAGATCTGTCTGCTTCTGCCTCCTGAGTGCTGGGATTAAAGATTGTGTGCCACCATCACCAGGCATTTTTTAAAATTTATTTCACTCTATGAATGCACTATAATTTATTTAACCAATCTTCATTGATGGCGTTGAATTTTTACCCAGTCTTTTGCGTTTGAAGGCGATGCTGGGATAAGAAATCTCATGCTTCCTTTGGCAGGTTATCAGCGCATCAACAGTGTAAGGTCCTACATGTGTAACTCCCAGGATAAAGGGGATACACACTTTTCATTTTTGATAAACATCACTAGTTTGTGCTTCATAAAGAATGTATCCACCTGCCCTGTGGGAGAGTACCTGTTCTTCTCCCCTCTTAAGCCACACTGAGGAAGTCTTAAGTATGCCTCATTCACCAGCCGCACTCCTCTCCCTAGCAGGAGCTGTCTGCTAAGTACTCATGAGTGTCCTCATTCCCCTATCCTTGCCTGTTGTTGTAATTCACTTGCTCTTCCTCTACCTGACAGAATTCTGTCTACTATTCAGAAAGCCCTTGCTCAAATGCTACCAGACCTGTGACATTTCCCAGTGCTCTCTAAGTAGAGTCCGCCTGTAGGTCCTCTCTCTGTGGTCCCAGCACTGTGTACAGAATGTTAGCATGGTGTTCCCCACAATTGTCATATTGTTTACAGGCTTACACCCTGTTCATAGTGTAAGCACTGAATTAATATCTATTGGACAGATGTGTAAGGTTCTATGCTAAACAGTGTTGGGAAAGCTGTACCGTAAAAGGCTGGCTCCCGGCCCTCAAAGGACTTACATAGCTTTTTGGAACTCTGACTCTCTTAAGTCAAGATACATATTAATAATTTCTGTAGCTGTCATATGAGACTGGACATACACTGTACACAGAAGTGGGAGAATGCATTTGTATTTAAGACAGTGGAGGTTTGTTTATCACCCCCCCCCGTGTGTGTGTGTGTCTAGGCTGGTATCCAGAAAGCCTCATACACCTCCCTTCTCTAAACCTCACCATGCTGGGATTATAGGTGCCTTGGTTGCTGCCACATGGGGATTCTTAAATGTGAGCGCTCAGATCTCAACTCAGGCTCTCATGCCCTTGCTTGCTGAGCCATCTCTCTAGCTCCCACCTTACCCCATTCTTTGCTTAAACAACTTTTCTTTCTCTTGTGGTGCTGACGATTGAATCAAGGGTCTTAGACACACGAAGCAAGTACCCTACCTTGAGTCACGCGTGCCAAACCTATCCTTCTCCCTTCCTTCACTCAGGCTCCCCTTTTCTCCTACTCTCCCTTCCTTCCTTTTTGGAAAAGGTGTGGAAATTGGCTTTGCTGGAGTTAGTGGGAAACCCCGAACTATGAGAACTATGGCAAGAACATGTGCAGCTCCACTTCTCGGGGAACACACCACGCGTAGGTCTGAATCAGAGGGTCTGAGGCCAGGAAGCAGCAGTGACAAGTGCGGGCGACAGTTCAAGAGATCACACAAGGTAAAACTATAGGAAGCAGAAGAGATTGAACAGAGAAGGAAGCAAATGCTGACGAGTTCAGTGTGTGCACCACAGGACCAATCACTTAGCCAAAGAAGGTGTCAGTTTCCCGTCCCCTTGACAACCTGATTTGAAACCCCAAACCTATCAGAAAGCTTGATCCTTAATGTGGATTATTGTTTTATAAATTATTAAGGGGAGCAATATCTCTCCATTTACTGAATGTCATAACAAAAGAGATAGGAGAGAAACCAAGACATTGTCTACCCAAAGAGCCTAGCATTTGGACAGTGTAAAGTCACTAAATAATTCAGCAGCTATTTGAAAGTATAGTGTTTTGTAATTTCGACAGAACCATTTTTGTCTGGCTCTATGTAGTGCAGAATTTTAAAAAGATGCTCACCTTCATAAAGGCCTGTTTCTAGGAGAAATGGGAGTTGGGAGAAACGCTGGTCAGGAGAAAGAGGGCTGTCTAATTAAAGAGCCTTGTGTTTGCTCTGATTTTAAATTTTCATGAGACTGTGAGTTCTAACCATTTTCAAGTAATATCTTTTATTTCTTTCTCTGTGCCCACATGTCTACTATCTGAGACTACCTATCCATGCCTTCTTTTCTTATTCCTCCTTCCGTGAACACCCATGGAAGGGGACCCGTGTGTGAGAGTTGATGCCAGCATACCATCCAAAAGAACGAGATAATGAATGTGGTCACCGCAAACCATTGTGGTGAAACTGATCAGGTCCTGCCCTGGCTTACTCCGTGAAGTCAGAAGCATCTGCTTAATGTTACTTAGAAGAGAGCATGAGGCGAAACTGAGGAGGACTGACCTGAAAGGAAGCCATCATTCATCATTTTTGGTTTGCTTATTTCTAGGTGATCTTACTAGAGAGGATTTATGTAGCTGACCGCTACATACAAAGTATACAAAGCTAAAATAAAACACTGAGTATTACGGGAAGCCGGCAGAGTAGTGGTTCCTAACCTTCCTAATGCTGTGACCCTTTAATACAGTTCCTCACATTGTGCTGACCCCCAACCGTAAAATTATTTTTGTTGCTACTTTATCACTGTAATTTTGTTACTGTTATGAATCATAATGTAAATATCTGTGTTTTCTGATGGTCTTAGGTGACCCCCAAAGTGGCCATGACTCACAGGTTGAGGACCACTGCAGTGAAGTATTTTAGACAGGAGAACACATATGAATGTATAGAGTCCTTAGCAATCACTTCTATGTGTGTTGATAACAATCTGTGTATTTCAGTGTCCTGATCTTTAGGATGTGTATAGTAATTGTGTTTATCTACAGAGTTGTCATGATGCTTACACGGGAAGACAAGGTAAAATGACAGAACACTTCCTGTCACATGTACAATACATGTCAGCAGGGTTTTTTGTTTGTTTGTTATTTTTTTTGTTTTTCGAGACAGGGTTTCTCTGTTTCTCTGTGGCTTTGGAGCCTGTCCTGGAACTAGCTCTTGTAGACCAGGCTGGTCTCGAACTCTCACAAAGATCCGCCTGCCTCTGCCTCCCGAGTGCTGGGATTAAAGGCGTGCACCACCACCGCCCGGCTGTCATCAGTTTCTATTTCTATGCCCTCAGATCCTTTGGTCTGAAGATTTAGGGTAGGTAGGTAGCTAATTCCATCAAACAGGAGTTCTGCATTTAATGTGGCTATTGAATGAGAGAGAGCCTTCTGTAAGTACTTATTGGCAAGACAAACCCTTGTGGATGAGTTATGTGCGTGGCATCCCAGAGGTCCCAGCATGGATGCAAACCAATTAAGTTAAGCACTTACCGCAATCACAAGGGCAGCTCATAGGCTGAAAAGTGGGAAGAGAGCACATGTGACCTTGGCTTTGCTTTGTCAAATGTATTATAAAGGTGGTCCGTGAATTCTCCCTTCTAGTTCTTCTAAATTCTGAAGCACTTTCTGACTAACAAAGCACAGAATCTCCTTAGCTGTGTAACCTTTATTTAGAGTCTTTACAACTCTCATCTCTTCATCTGAAAAAAAGAAAAGAAAATAGTTTCAGTGCTAGAAACAGAAGTCACTCCAGTAACTTTGAAGCACAAGGGGTTATTTAACATTAGGAATTAGGTACCCATAAAATTATTTGGAAAAGGTGAGATGTGGGCTTTTGATTAGGTATTTGGAATAATTCATGAAGTACTGTCAAAAGTCAGGGAAGCAACTACCTTTGCCATGGCAGGGATGGTAAAGGAGAAGCAACTTGCACCTGGGGCAACCAAGGGCTAGAATACATTATTTTGGCCACCATTTGTACTTCACAATGTCTCCATTGCTTCTTAAGTCATCTGGTTACCAGACAGCTGAAACCTCAAGCCACTAGCAGTACCTTTGGGAGCTGCGGACGAAACACTAGTCTCTCTACACTCACTCTTGCCAGATGAAAACAGAAAAGACACTTCCATTCATTTCTGCCTTTGAGATTTGCCAAGGTATTTCTACTTCATAGAATTTATTTATTGCACATGTAGACTTTACCTGCAAGGGAGTCCTGGAATGAATTACCTTTTTCACCTCTGAAAAAAAAGAAAGGTTCTTAAAAGAAAAATATACATACCAACTTACTATATTCATTCTGAAAAGTAAAGGCACACACACACACACACATATATGTACTTTATATATATAATATATGTATATACATATACACACATTATTTGAGACAAGATCTCATGCAGCCTAGTGTGGCCTCAGACTTATATGCCTGAGAGTGACCTTAAGCCTTCTGCTTCCTCTCCCTTGTGCTACTTGTCTCTACTTTCCCATTTATATATCAAACCTTTGATGAATCACCCTTTCATTCATAAATTCACAGTCAAGTTTACTTATCCTATATTTCACCTTTTCTGTGGATCTTATTAAAGTAATCAATTTTCATTCTCAAAGCTACCTGGGCCTCAGTCCAGTACAACAAAATTAAACCAGCATTTCAAGGGCATAGCTGAAATCCAGGCAGCCGAGGGTTGAAGAAGATGCCCAGGAGTGATAATGATAATTGTTGCTGGCACTGAGAAGTGTGGGGTGAAGGAACCCGACAGCATAAGGAGGGCTGGCATGTCAGTGGAGCAAACACCTTCAAGAACTGCCCCACCTGCGTGATTTGTTCTCCCTCACACGGACTACGTATAATTAATACACAACTCAGAGAATGGATGCTGGACAGCATGCTTTTCAAGGCCTCAAAGTAGTGTAAAATGATTGGTACAGCCTTAAGATCAGGGTAATATGTTAATATCCCACGGGTTATAGCAAACAAATGACTTCCCTACTTATTCAGAGAACCAGTCCTGGGAGTTAATACTCAATCTCCATCCTTTTCCTTCCTTCTTCCTTTTTTTTTCTTTCTCCTTCCTTCCTTCCTTTCTCCCTCCCTCCCTCTTTCTCTCCCTCCTTCCCTCCCTCCCTTCCTCCTTCCTTCCCTTTCTCCCTCTCTCCCTTCCTTCCTCTTACCTCCTCTCCTTCCTTCCCTTTCCTGTTTAAACAAACAGACAAACAGAAAGACCAACAAACAAACAAAAAAAGCCCCTCAGGATCTCATGTAGCTCAGACTAACCTCAAACTAAATATTAGCTGAGAACAGCTTTTAATCTTTATTCCTTCTGCTTCTGTCTTCCAAATGCTGGGATTGTATTTATATGAACCATACCTGGTGCTGGGTATAAAAAGCAGGATTTTATGCATGCTAGGCAAGCAAGCACTCTAAACAAATGAGTTACATTCATAACACCTTGATATCTGTCAGTAAAAATAGTTTAACCTATAAAATGAGTTTGTATTTTATTCTCTATTTTATGTAATTCTGGGAAAATTACTGAACCTTTCACAGTTTCCATTTCTTTATTTAATAAGAAAAACAATAGTAGCTATCTTAGAGAATTACATTATGAAAATTACATGTAAAGTATTTTTTACATTCATAGCAAAAAAATAAGTTTGTTATTGAATCATCTTGAATTCATTAGCACAGTATTTAGAAGCCCATAGGAAGTAAGGTGATGTCAGTAAGTAGATAAGTGAGCTATTCAGGAGTCTCTGATCAGCAGAAGGAATAAACTTATATCCCTTAGCAAGGTTTGGTGCACACCTTTAATCCCAGTACTCAGGAGGCAGAGGCAGGTGAATCTCTGAGTTCCGGGTCAGCCTGGTCTACAGAGCGAGTTCTAGGACAGCCAGGGCTACACAGAGAAACTTGTCTTAACAAATTAAAAAGAAAAAAAAAAGGCATCCCTTCAGAATCCCCTGGAGTACGACTCAGCATGAAATAACCTTGAAGGAAATCTCCAGCAAAGAGAGCAAGTTTAGGGTATGTGTGTGGTTGGTACAGTCCAGCTGATGAAACAAGTGATGTGTCTGGAGTTATTTGTCCCACCCCTTTCACCTGAAACAGACTGCCAAGGTTTATTACATGGCTAACAGTAACATAGATGAAGGAAAAGAGGTCACAGGGAACCTTAGATATCTTAAATACTCAAAGTGCACCGCAGTACAAGTGACCACAGGGAGATTCCACAAACGTTATGGCATGTTTGACCACTGATGTAACCAGCCACGGCTGTTAATATGAGACAGGCTCTGCAAGTGCCAGGAAGACAAAGGCATAGACAGGGACCCTACCAAGACTGACAGATAAATATAATCAGTGTACAATACTCCTGAAAATAATGGGGACTGGAGAGATGGCTCAGCAGTTAAGAATACTGGCTGCTCTTCCAGAGGACCTGGCACCCACACGAGAGCTCACAACAACTGTCTGTAACTCCAGTTCCAGTGGATCCAACACCCACCCACAGGCATACATGCAGGCAAAACACCATTGCATGCAAAATAAAAATAAATAATTCATTAAAAAGAAAATAATGGTCTTCATATAATTTTGCAACATGGAAGGGATAAGGAGACATCGAGTGGTGTACTGTATAACTCTCTTGACATTAGAGGATGCCCAGCAGGTGCTGGAGAGAATGCTCGACATGTTGCTCTTGCAAAGGACCTGAGTTTGAGTTCCAGGACCACATGGCAGTGCACAACCATCTACCATTTCAGTTCCAGGAAATCCAACGCCCACTTCTAACCTCCTTGGGCAGGAGGCACAAATGTGGTACACAGACATACATGCAAGGAAGACATATACATAAAAGGACATTTAAAAATCTAAAACAATGTTCAACAAAAATTGAAAGTATAGTATATAAAATGGCCATCTAGCATCTAGTTTATTTTTATTTTTATTTTTTTAGGTTTTTCAAGACAGGGTTTCTCCGTAGCTTTGAAGACTGTCCTGGAACTAGCTCTTGTAGACCAGGCTGTCCTCAAACTCACAGAGATCCGCCTGCCTCTGCCTCCTGAGTGCTGGGATTAAAGGCATGTATCACCACCGCCAGGCTTAGAATTTTTTATTAAAGTGGTAGTTATAATTACATGTCTCTCTTCAGCTGTCTATTTCCCAAACTTTCTATTTATATTTTCTATGTTTCATTTTCCTAGTGAGAATTTAAGTGTGACGTAGTTTTAAAAGCGACGCTTACCTATAAAGGTGCTGTGAAATCAAAAGTCACCTTCCTAGCACTTTGCTGCCTGCAGTTTGACATCTCTGGTGGCTGAGACGCAAACCTGAGTGCATGTATTTTCCTTGGGAAGTAACAGTACAGAGCCCAACTGAAAGAAGTGAGTGAGACACAGGGAGGAAGAGTCACCGAGGGTGGGGAACATCCTTGGGCAGTCATCACCAGTGCTGCTGGCACTTAGCCTCCCTGGGGACTCTCTGGAGACCTTCCCTGGGCTGGATTTTCCTTTGGGAGGCTGGGTATTTATCCACTGATTTCTATGTCCGTCAGTCAATGACTGCTATTGGAGGATTTAATTTCTACCCAGTGTTTATGAAGGAAGGGGAGGTGAGAAGAGCAGACTCGCAGCTGAAAACTCTAGAGTGGAGTGCTGCTGACCTTGAGCACAGAGCTGTTCATATCCTGACATAGGTGGGATAGAGGTATGGACAAGGCACGCAAGTCCCAGCAGCATCCACACATACCTGTTCAAGGGATATGTCCCCATTTCTTCTGCTCAAGTTTTGTCAACAACTCAGAAAACCGAAAGGCAGGCTTCTCACATTTGGGAGAAGGATAGAGTTGGGAAAGAAAATGAATCCAATGAGCACCACCTTCTGAAAGATAAGCTAGAAATCAGCAAACCATAAATGATGAGTAATGCCTTCCTCTCAGGTTGCTCCTCCTAGGCTTTACATAGAGACATGCAAATTAAACATTTATACACTGTTTCTAACAATTGCATATGGCTTACGGAAAGAAAAATTCATGCAACAAAATAAATGTGGGGTTGAGTTTCTATTTCCAGTAGAAATTTTGGTCAGCCTTATATGGCAATTTCTGCACGGGATGGAGGGCTAAAGGAACATTTAATAAGTGCTTTAAAAATGACAGTTAAGAACTTATAAAGAAGAGGAAGTTTTCAGAAAAAAAAAGAAAAGAAATTCAAGTTGGTTTTAGTGGCCATAGTTTTAAACACAAGTCTAGAAGCTGATGACCTAAGTTTAATCTACAGAGTGCCTCTGGCACCCTCAGGGTGGTCCAGGATTGATATAGTACCACTGGGAGAGTGAGCTCTGTGACACTGGCCACTGTCACATGGCCTTTGGCTGAACCCTTGGAGCTCAAGAGCGCTCTCAGTGCTCTACACTGGGGTATTCTTGGTGCCTTTGCTGACCCCTGTGCTCATTCTAGAGTCATCAGTGGTGAGGTTTCCATGGGAACCAAGAAAGGTTCAGAATTCTATGTCTAAACCCCAAATCCCAGAGGGAAGAGACAAGCACCAAGGCAGCCTCCCCAGTAATGGTACACGTTTTAAATTGTCTTATTAAATATTAACCCCAGAGACAGAGCATTAACGGGCCTTCTATGTAAACTTTGTGTGTCTCATAAACACCCAGAAAGGGCTGAGGTACAACATGTCAAGGCAATTCTGCTCTGGGTGATCCCTGACAGGTGACACAGACAGCTGCTCTGAGCTCACCACCCTCGTTCTAGCTCCTTTGTCGTTCAGAAAGGCCCTTCCACTGGTGTCTGTGGTGATGGGGAGCAGGGTGTTACAATGGAAGGCCTGAGGCCAATGACATCTTCTTCTGTCCTTTCATGCTCTCAAGTCTCTTTTCCATCTCTGGAACCCCAAAGTATTGACTCTCTGTCATGGACATCAGCAAGAGACAGCAGACATAGTGAGCTGGTTTCAAGGTTAGAGAATAAACAGGACACTTACTAGAATCAGGAGGCCTGAGCTTTGGCATTAGTTTTATAAACTGTTTTTGGATGTGTCCATTGATACCCTGTGAGCCAAGGTTCATCTTCTGAAAGAACAAAAGGAGAATATGATCTACAGTTCATTGATTTCTTAACAAAATAGTTTAAGGCTCTACTACCCAGGGCACAGGAGTAAATAGAGCCTGGTTCCTGCCTCTGTGGTCCCTGAGAATCTTAATCTGGGTTCCACGTATTTCTCAGCAGCCAAGAAGTGGCTGTCCCAGAATGCATGAAGCTGTTAATAACTTCAGAGGGGAAAATTCTGCTAGTTTCATTAAGGTCTTAGACTTAGAGTCCCAGGGCTCCAACAATGAAGGTCCCTGGTCCTCTTTAGTTCTTCCCAATCCCATGTCACTTGTGTACTCCTTATCTGTGTCGCTGATACAGAAGTTCATTATAATTTTCCCTTTAAACTAGAATTGGATACATGATCATAGCTACTTTTGTAATTTTATATACACAAAATTGTGTGTTTGATGGTATATAATACAGATACTTGATGTATGCTTTAAAATAATTCAGGTCCTAGGTTTTTTTTTCTTTTTAAATAAAAGAAAAAAGTCCTGGGGTGGGAATATAGCTCAGTTGGTAGAGTGTTTTTCTAGCATGCATGAAATCCTGAGTTTGATCTCCAGCATGCCATAAATTGATTGTGGTGGTATACATCTGTAATCCAGAATCATCAGAAGTTCAAGTTCACCCTCAGCTATAAACTAGTTAGAGGGTAGCCTGAGATACATGATAGCCTGTCTCAAATTAAAATTAAATAAACACTTTCTCCTTAATATACAGCAGTGTTCTCAGTTCCCACTCAAACCACAGACCACCAGTGCACGGCTTGGGAAACTTGTCTCATGGTCCATAAAATCCATGCCCGCTACAGGGATGTACAGGAAATTTCTCCCTACTTTCCGTCTACTCATCCTCCATTTCTCTACCGCTGGCCTTAAGGGCAGGTATTACTGTCCCGTCTTTTTGCGTTGTTTGACTTTGTGATCAGACATTGTTTGAGACTGCTGTCACACCCCAGCGCTGTCTCAGTACCCAGGCTGGCAGTAGAGGACAGGTTGTTGTTGTTGTTGTTGTTTTTTTTTCTGCACCTTGAGCATCTCCTCCCTGCTGCGGAGGGTAGGCTGCGCTGCTGGCCTTGCCGCTGCCTGGCAGACTTCCGCGTGAATGACAGGGGCTGGCAGAAGGTTGGCAGTGAATGGAAGCAGTCCTGACACTCGAGCTGTGTGCCGTGCACTAATTACACTGATGTGGGGTCTGGGCCGCGTGGTCCTTCGCTCAGAGGAAGGATGCAAGGCAGGCGCGGGGAGCGAGCGGCACTACAGAGGAAACGCGGGAACAGCCGCACCTACGCGCATCCATAATTTATAAAATGCCAGCAGCAACAAAGGCAAACAGGGACCAGAAGCAGGAGAACAGAATGGCATAAAGCTTTTTAATGGTCGTTTTCTATTAATGTCAGATGGGCGACCGTTTTTCAAGTGGGTGGAAGGGTTCCAAGGCCCCCACGGTTCAGTCACAAAAGCTAAATGCTGCCATTTACCCCTCCTCCCAGAGCTTTGGGGACGAGCGTAGCTGTCCTACAAGCCAAATGTAATCTTTGAGGTTCAAGTGGGCATCTGATCCTTCTAGCTGTTTGCTCTTTTAAAGGGGTTTGTAGCTGGAGAGCCGAAAACGCTCTTTTCTTTGGCGGTGACAGTATTACTGGCAGCTTAGCGGATTGTGCACAGAGAAAGGGGGTGTGGTGCAGATTTTAAGATTACAGGCTCCTCAGCAGGGCCGACTGGCAGTAAGAACGTGGTCCCTGACTAAAGAAGGCTGTTTCCTCTTGAAAATGGTGGCTAATAGGCGACCCACATTTTGACAGTGTTCTGACGCTTGGGTGATAATGTCCACAGATTTTCTAACAGTGTCCCATTCAACTAGGACATTTAGACGCACTGTGAGATGATGCAAGCCTTTACCTACATTGGCTCACAGCCCTTTAGTCTCCCAAAGTCACCCCTACTTTTTCTGCTGTTTATCACCCCCCGAAGTAACTATTACTATGAGATCATATGTACATAAACTCTCTTTCCAATGTGACTATATCAAATCTATGCTTTTGAGGTTTGTGTATGCTACCGCATTTGGCTTCAGCTCATTTGGTGAGCTAGCTGGGTTGTGTGGAGTCTCAAGCTTGATATCTCTACTTTCCAATTGCTGTTCCATGACGAGGCTTTCCTGCATCAGTTTCTTTACTCATGGTCCGCTCTGCTTGAGCTTTCCTCTCCTCTTTCCTTGGTGGATGCTTCCACTTGGTTCTTAAGTACAGTTGTTACATCATTCTCCGAAGAGTCTTGCTCAGTGCAGCAATGCTTTAGGTGTTTGAAGTAGGAAAAGGAGTCCTTGGCCGAGGTTTTTCTGCCACCGAACTTCCTGCTAGTAAGTTTCTCCCAGCAGAGATCGAACACAGAGGCACCTCAGAATCAAGTATGTTAATTATGGAATATCACTTACATTTTGTACTGTCTCCCCTAGAGCACACACCCCGAAAATGGGATCTCCCATATCAATGTGTGGGGGTGACCACTGTAAGTTATACTGAAGAATAGTGAGCCTCAAACAGACTGTAAATGTTTTAAAGTGAAAGAAAGCAGAATTAAAGAGAGAACAAGCATCCAAGAACTCAAACAAACAAGTCCAAAGAAGTCACTCCACATGACAAAGAGCATGGGAAGATGGTGTCAAGCGTATCTGTGCTGCAATACCCACTGCCTTCCTTTCTTTTGGATGCCAAGTGGACTCATTGCAACGCATATTAATCGGTTCACTAGGGCTGCTATGACAGTGTTCTACAGAGTGGGTGGCCCAAACAACAGGAATTGTTTCAAGGGTCCCGAGCGCAGAAGTCTAACATCATTGTGTCAGCATTGGTTCCTTCTGAAGGAAAACCTGCCGCCAACCTCTCTCCAGAGTCCTATTGAAACCTGGCGTTCCTTAGTTTGGAGTGTACCATGCCAGTTTCTGCCCTCACCTCTGCACACTCCTGGTGTGCAAACCTCTGTTTCTACTTTTCTCTTTTTTTTTTAAATATCATTTTTTCTTTTAATGTACTTTTAAGGTATGAGTACTCTGTCTGCATGCAGGCCACACCAGAAGAGAGCATCAGATTATAGATGGCTGTGAGCCAGCATGTGGTTGCTGGGAATTGAACTCAGGACCTCTGGAAGAGCAGTCAGTGCTCTTAACAGCTGAACCAGCTCTCCTTTTAATAATGATGCACAATCCTCTTAACCTGATCATTTATAAAAATCTCATTTACAACCAAGGTCAGATATACAGGGGATAGAATTAAGACTACCTTTTTTCAGAGACACAACACAGTGTGAAGTATGGGCTTAAAAAATACTTTCCACAACACCCAATCCAAATTCTTCACCAGTCTCTAGTGGAGGCCTATTCTGTACCTTGTGAGTAGGGTTCGTCACATATTCCTGCTACCATGGATGAGGCTGTGCCACCATGGGTTCCCTACTGTGAAGGACTGTGCTCTAGGAGTTTCAGGGTATTTTGATCACAGCTGTGAGAAAAGCAGCCAAATACAACGTAAGAGTTCAAGATCCTGTGTGTAGGTTATATGTGAGCACTGTGTTATTTTATACAAATGACGGGTAGCTGTGAATCTTAGCATCTGTGAGACTTCATAAAACTAATTCTTGTCCAATGCTATAGGGAGACTACTTACTGAAAACCACTGAACTATATATACGCTTGGTTTTAGTCTCATGTGTGTGAGTATTTTGTCTGTTTGTCTGTCTGTGCCTCATGTGTGTCTGGTGTCCAAAAAGGGCAGAAGAGGGTGCCATAGCCCCTAGAACTGGTTTTACGAATGGCTGTGAGCCACTGTAAAACTCAGAACTATGCCCTCTGTAGGAGCGTTAAGTGCCCTTAATCACTGAGTCATCTCTCCAGCCCCTTATAATAGCAATACTTTTTAATGTTTTCAAGTTACTAAACCTCCAACATAGATGGGGGTACAGAGATTTAAAGATCTAGATGTAATAACAGCTACTAAAGTTTAGTGTCTGCTAAGCTGGATGCTAAGACATAAACCACTTTTGCCCAAGATGGAAAATGGATTCCTGAAACACCAGGCAATGTGTGCAAGAGAATAAAACTAGAAAAAAATGTGGAGCTAGATTTGGATTCAGGCTGGCTACCTGAGAAGTCAGAGAACTTTCTGATACATCATTACACTTGTAAAGACCAAAGCTCAGGCAAAAGTGATGGCATTCTTGTGAGCCCATGGGAAATGAATAGGGATTAATTTAACAACAAAAGTCCCTAAATCATTTGCCCGCACCTTTCCATGAACACATTTGTTTTGCAAAGCAAGACATGCCTGTTTGAAAAGACTCTTATTTACCTATAAATTTTCCAGGAGTTTCTCCATAACTGAGTTAAAAAGAGAAAGGTCTCGATATTTCTTCTTGCATACAATTTAATGTTGGCATCGAGGACTACTAGTCTAGTCTGGGATAGCAGTGAAGTTTGTGAAGTTATTTAACTGTAAAGGCATTAAGGTTCTCGGCTGCCTGCATGTGCCCAGTGCAAAGAAGAGTGGGTGTTTGATTACTCTCCAGTTCCTCCGTCTGGGGATTCAGCCAAATGGAACCATTAGATTCAGAACATACTCAGGGGTCTGAATTTTCCATTCCAGCTCTCTCTAATAGTCAAATAAGGCAGATAGGAGAGGTACCCATTGTAGATGCTCCATCCATCAATGTCCCAGAATGAATTCTGGGATTTGAACTTTAATTCAGAGCAAGGAGGAAGATTGGCCAGAGAAATAACAACAGTGTACTCATCCCTAGTAATGAAGATTTGCCTCATGTGTAAGCTCAGGGAAGGGGTGAGAATGAAGATACAGGTAGGAAGGAGCCATAGATGGAATGTCAACAGCAGAGAAAGTGCACTGGGGGGAAATTCTCTGTGTTTCTTTTGTTTAGGGCTTAGCATGAGGACTTGCACACAGCTAAAGAAATGGTGACTATTGAGATCTAGTTCTTAACCCCATTACTTCCATATCCTAGGACTATGGTGAATGTCCAGCCTGATTCCTTGATGGAAATGTGCTCCACCTGTCATGGAATTGCCAGTTAATATACATCCCTTCTCCTGGCAAAGGTTAGCTTGTGGCCACCAGCAAGCTATACCCTAGTAGCCACACCTTCAAGAGATTGTGTCATCATTTCCTGCCATGAAGATGCCCAAACTGTTCTGGTTTCTGCCCTTTCTGCCCTTCTGTGCTTTTGTGTGTTCTCTCCCATAGCCTTTGGCTATCCTTTTCGGGGTAGGAGTCATTTCTTTGTTTAGTGTCGTGGACCATCGCCCCAACATAGAAACTGGTGCTTTGCCCTAAGTGTGTTCTCGGAGGCGCGTGGAAGAAACAGGCTTTCACACCATCATCGTTCAAAGGCAGCTCAGGACTTCTTGTCCTTTACAGCATGACCTTGCGTTTATTTCTCTCCCCCAAGCTCTGCCCAAACCTGAATTGCTCCTCCACCCTCAGGAATTCTCTATTCACATTCCTTTTCCAGGGGACACCACACCTCTCATCCACACACCTGCATATCTCACCAGCTTTGGAGCCAGCAACTTCTTCCTGGGCAATCTACAAGTCAAAAGAAGGCCGGAGCCAAGCCTTTCACCTTTTGTCTTTCTAAATTGCTAGCTTTCCAGCTACCAAGCTATATTCAAGCCATGGCCCTCACCAGGCTGGCTGATATCAGAGACTCACAGTTTAGCTAGTCAGTTTCTGTCACTTAGTTGATGAGTCCCTACTGTATTTCATGCTGCTAGGTTTCTATTTCATGATGCTTCAGTGATTAAAGAAAAGCTCAAAGAATTTGGGAACCATTTTGAGGACAGTCACAAAAATAATTAGAGGGTGATAGATTTGCCAAGCCTCACTAAAGAGATGTAATTTTGTTTCAACAAAGGAAATTTGAAATGAGTTAGAAATACCTGTCATTGGCTAAGTCTGTGCTTCCAAACAAGATAGGGAGTTGAAGTCGTTATCTTAAAGATCTGTGTGAAAATGGACCAGCACGTCACCTAGGAGATTGTTTATGTGAAGATAGGCTCCAATTTTCCCTTTACCCCCACTCACATGTAGGTATAATAAACTTTCTAAAACTCTTTACATTCATTTTCTAAAAACTGTTCAACTCCTGTTCCCCGCTTAGTTCCCTGTGGCCTGGACTTGAGTCTCACAGCTGCCATCTCAAATCTCGAGCATCCCCAAGGCCTCCTGCTATTTGGCATTGGCATTGGCAATTTGGGGGCACTGTTGACCACGTGCTCGTTGAGCTTCAATCACTCTGAATTCGCCTGACTTTCTCCTCTAACCTCTCCAGTTGGTTTTAGCTACTGGACGTCTGTCTTCCCCCTCACCCCCGACAACCTTCCTTTACAAATCTCTGACTAACCCCTTCCTTTCTTGTACTCCACACAGCTAGCAGCTTGTTTTATCTATCCCCATAGCTTCAGTTTACCATCTATTTACAGATACTTGTTAAATGTGCCCTCCCTGACTCTGAATACCAGAGTCTATGCATAACTGCCTTCTGGAATATCCCTCTGGTTATGTCACAGCATTTCACATCCAATATTCCCCCCAAAGATGCCTCTGATACATCTCTCTTGATACCTACCTTTCCTTGACTCTGTCAAGCTAGTAAACCACAAAGACCTATCAATTCAACTACCCCAACCATCTTTGAGACCATCCACTTATCTCTGCTGCCAACGATTAGTTCAGGACCCTATTGTCTCACCCTGGTGTCTGCACCAACTTTTTAGCTCATTTTTCAACCCACACCCAATGTGCTGCCTTCTTCCAACTCTTTTCTCCCACAAAGCAGTCAGAGTGAACCTTGCAAGTCACAAACTGACAATGCTAGTGGCCTTGGAGTGAAAACCACATTCTTAGACTGGCTAAACCTTCCTAACACGTCCTTACTGGCCTCTGCAGTGCCATGTAGTTCTCTAGATCCTGTGCTCCAAACATTGTGACTTTCTCTCACACCCTACTCTCTCTCTAGCAGGCTTTCATGCTGCCAGGAACACTTTCATCCCTCCCCACTTTTGTCAATTGCCTCCTCATTTTCTATCTCTCCTCTTTCTGAAATTGTTCATGATCTTTTCTCTTTATTTTATGTGCATGAGTATTTTACCTGCATGTATGTATGTATAACACATGTGTACTTAGTGCCCTAGGAGATCAGAAGAGGGCATGAGATCCCTAGGAACTGGAAGTGATTGGGACCCAACATGTAGGTGCTGGGAACTGAACCCACGTCATCTTCAAGAGCTGAGCCATCTCTCCAGTCTCATGATTTTTTCTCTTTGAGACAAGGTCTCATTATGTAGACTTGGATGGTCTATAATTCAGTATGTAGAGCAGGCTGGCCTTGAACTCACAGCAGTCTGCCCACCTCTGCCTTCCAGGGTTTAAAGGTGTGGGCCATCTATCCCAGTCCTCAGTTTACCTGTGATGGTACATTTTCCTGTTTCTCTCCTATGACACCGATTCTTCCTTCACAGTCTCCTGTTGGTTCCTCCCTCTTTCTCCAAGGTGTGTTGAGCGCAGCATCCTAGGCTTGCTCTTTTCTCCTCCTTCCTGCTATCTGTGACCTTTTGGTCATTTCAACGCTTCTCTCCTCAGTGCCATTGACCCACACGTCTTCAGCGTCTTCAGCTCAGACTTCTCTCTCCTGAACTCAGGATGAGCATATATCCCACCGTTGACATCACAATTCCACTCAGAGTTCTGACAGACACAGATGAGGTCAGAGGCTCAAGTCCTGCACTTTTGCACTAAAGCCACTCTGGACCAGGCATCCTCCCTCATCTTGCTATCTTGTATTATCTGTCATTATAGCTGCTCATATCCAAAACTGTAACATCAGACTTCAGTCACTACAAATGCTGTGAGTTTTTCTCTTCAAACATGTCTACCCACTTCTCACCACCCCTAGTAGGGTCTCCTGATTATGCTTTGCCCCTCTTTAGCCTGCTCTCAGCAAAGCAACTGAAACTGTGCAAGTCAGGTTGGGTCACATGTATGCTCAAAGTAGTACTTTAGGGTGAATATTGAAGGTTTTTTTTCTTTCAGAGATAGTCTCTCCCATGTGTCTCAGATTGTCCTGAACCTTAGAATCCTTCTGCCTGCCAGGTGTAGAGATTATGGGCATGCCATGCCATACCTAGCTTTAAATACTGAAGCCTTTCCTGTAACCCATCTGAGCCTACACGGTCTAGATTTCTGCTTGCTCTCTATTTCCATCCTCCTCTGTCCTGGCTCATCCATCACACACTCTGGCCTCCTGGCTCTCAGGGAATGCTTCCAGCCTGCTGTGCTTTAGACTCTTGGCTGTAGCTGTTCTCTCTGCTTGAGCTGTTCTTCCCTCAGATATCTGTTGGCCTACTTTTCTCAATCTAGTACTCCCCATGACTGAGTTCTCATCCTGAGTTCAGGAGAGAGAAGTCTGCACTGAAGACGCTGAAGACATGTGAGTCAACGGCACTGAGGAGAGAAACATTGAAATGACCAAAAGGTCACAGATAGTAGGAGGGAGGAGCAAAGAGCAAGCCTAGTTCTTTTGGGTCTTTTGTTTGGATGTTTGTCTTGTTTTTGTTTTCTTACATCAATCAGTGTTGCCGCTGAGTAGCTACTACTGTCTAATCCAAGCATCATTTTCACAGTCCGCCTTTGGTTTCTTATAACATTCCTATTCTATAACAGCTGCACGTTTGTGTATTTGGAATGCAATTTCTCCAAACATCTAGACTAGGCTTTCTCATCTTTGGCACCTACTGACCATGGGCTGCATAATTGTTTGTGATGGGGCCTGATCTGTGCATTGCAGAATGTCTGATGTCATCCATAACCAAATGAGTAGTTGTCAGTGACATCCCTTAGTTGTGACATCAAAAAATAAATGTTTGGACTTTGCTCAATGTCCCTTGTGAATGCAAGTCATTCTCAGTTGGAAATAACCATTCTAGAAGAGTGATTGACACAGTAGACATTTAATAATCATGTCTTGGAAGAGAGGAAGTAGAATGAGCATTGCATAGGTTCGTTCATGTCTTCTGTATTCTCCCAGCAATTGTAATCTACCACAGTCACTACCAGGAACACCTTCCAACCTAGGAAAGGGCTAAATCCCAGGATTCAGGGGATGCACAGGCTTGCCCTGTGGATGACAGCACATGGCGAGAAAGGCACGACATTAAGGGCAGCAAAATGAGTTCAGAACAAAGGTTCACTCAAAGGCTGCCTAGAAAGGCCTCTCTTCTGAGAATTATGTGGGTTTATTCAGCAATATTTTTAAGGCCTGACGACAACTACTTTGGGAGTGAGTCTACCCCTGTAGAAACGAGTTTTCATGGCATAAACACAGACATGTCAAGAGCTTCAGTGCCTCAGACTCATGGGAACAGCAATGTCTTCCTCAAGTTAGACTCTGGGGAAGCCAAGACCTTCCCCAGGTCATAGATTTTATACTGACAAGCAATAGCATTTTGCTAAAAACAGTACATGGGAAAAGTATCAACCACAACTTCCTTGTCAGGGGTGACTTCAAGATAGCATCACCCCCAGACTGCCCCCCTACACAGAACCCTCACTGAGGTGAGCCAACCTGCTTTTGGCATTTATGATGTATGTAACAAACATGTTGTATGTACCAACCTAGCTGCTGTTGTGTCTCCATCTAAGTGTACAGCGCACCTGATCCCTCCTTCATGTTACTTATGTCTGTCTGTCTTAATCTCTCCTTGCTCCTAGTCAGGTTTTCAGAGTGCATCTGCACCAATTGTGGCACAGCTACTTTGTGTTTTATTTACATTGGTGTTTTGCCTTTATGTATCTCTATGTGAGGGTGTTGAATCCCCTGGAACAGGAGCTACAGACAGTTTTTAGCTGTCATAAGGGAGCTGGGAATTGAACCTGTGTCCTCTGGAAGAGCAGTCAGTGTTCTTAACCGCTGAGCCATCTCTTCAGCCCCACAATTATCCTTCCAAACTACTTCCATTCTGTCTTTCCCCCCTCAGGGTACCTACGGGTCAAGTTGAGTATTCAGTACTCAGTTCTCTTCAAGGACAGTAGTAACAAAAATAATATTTAAATAAGAATAGTTTTTTTTTTTTTTTTGCACTACTGGTTAAGTAACTTATCTTGAGCAGTACAGCTGGAAACCATGTAAGACAGCACAGCTGGAATGGAGAGTGTGCTCAAACAACACACCCATAAATATAATATGCCTAGTATCACTTATATAGAATGACTATCAGATAAACAACATAGCAACTGTCCCAGGGTCTGCGCAAAAGCCAGTCTTGTTAATTGGAAGCAGTACACACCATCTGAGGTCATCAAACTTCTATTAGGACAATCGAAGAATACCTAACAAATCGAATCATATAGAATAGCAATTAAGATGAGGGTTGTGGCTTAGCAGTAGAGCATGTCCTTAGCGCCTGTGAGGTCTTTCAGTCCCCAGCCCCCTTCCTCACTCAATAATTAAACAATGTTCCATAGGAAAGAACATGGCGGTCACAGCTCTTCCCTGAGGATTTTGGAGGCTTTAGTATGATTTGAGGGCAAGGAAAGGCCATTCTTACTGAGGAGTCATTTTCTCAAGGAAGCTGCACCGGGGCTAGAGATTCCTTTGAGCTAAGAAATAAGGTCATGGTTTGTTTTCTGTCAAAAGGTAAGACATGCACATGGCACAGACTGCAGAGGAAACAGATCTGGAATGAAAAGCAAGTCAACCGTGCGCTCCCATCTACAGCTATCCGGTGTCTCTTTCTAGAAGCTGTCTACTGCTCCACGAGTCCTTCCAGTCTTGTGTGGAAAGGAGCACGTAGTGAGGGGCTTGGGACAGCTCAGTTGGTAAAGTGCTTGCCATGCAAGCATGCTTATTTGTGTTTGATCCCTGGAGCCGACGTAAAAAAAAGCTGGACATGATGGTTCTGGGGACGATAGACAGTCAGACCCCTAGGGCTCGCTGGCCACCTAGCCCTGTAAAATTGACAAGTCCCAGGTCCCAGTGAGAAACGCTGTCTCAAAAAATAAGGCAGAAGGCATCTGAAGAATAATGTTCAATAAGGTTGACCTGTGGCCTCCGTGTGTGCATACTCTCACACAAATGCTCTCCACATGGACACACCCTCGTGAGCATGCGTGTGTGCACACGCACACAGACACACACACAATACACCCTCTCTCACACACCCTCACACATCTACAAATATTGGTTCTGCACACTCCATACACACACACAGACATACATGGGCACACACAGGGACACACACACACAAACACGGACACAGTAAATTCGGGACTTTGGCTGCTATTTCCAGGGCACGCTCACAAGCCTCTTCTCTTCTGATTCTCATGGCAACACTCAGAAACTGCATGAAAGAAATTTGTTGGTCAGCCTTACACTTGCCTACTTTCCATCGCTCATTCCAGGTCCCTAGACATTTAATGAGTTCTGGCATTTCGCCCACAACTTGCTACTCCCCCTCTACCCTCTCAGAACAAATCTGAACACAAAGTGTCCTATGGGCACTGGGAAATAAAACCCAAATAAAATGGACAACACTTGCTGAGGGGGGTCTTCGTCGGCTCCTTTAAAAAAAAGTACTAGTCCTTGAATTTTTCTCATGTGCATGCCTCTCCCTTCTTTCCCGGGCTGGGATGCCAGATGTACGTTGCCATGGTCCGAAGAAGGACCTGTGGGTCTCCCCTGGCAGATGCTGCCACTGTTTTAGCCTGAGGGCCCTGCAGGCAGCCCCTGGCAACATTTTAAATTCAGCATCAAACTTCAGCTTGAAATTTTAAAAAGAGGGGAGAGACGACAAGATGTCAACGTCTCAGAACTCAGCAAGTGGGGCTTGGAAATGCGCAGTCTGGGTTTCTTTGAGCTGGGGAAGTTTCTTGTCCTTTAGTGGCCACTGGGAATGACTGTGACCCATCAAAGAGACCCTAAAGGATGCTGTGAGAGCTGACAGGGAAGGCAACATCTCAAAAAGAGACCTCTAGACCCAGCTAGAGAGTGTCTTAACAAAACACAAGGGCAGATGGAAAGCTGGCCTATGTATAGTCTTAAAAGGTGGGTTCTAAAATACTGAACTTAAAGACAACACTGGACATAGGGAATATGTGTTCAAATGCACATCAAATAATTTGGAAGGCCCCAAATTTTATCTTTTTAATTGTCTGAATATATATAAAACTTGTATAACTGGAAAAGACTTGAACATCAAAAAGGTAGCCAAGAGTTAGTCCTTGCACTTGGGAGGCAGAAGAAAGCAGATCTCTGAGTTCAAGGACAGCCTGGTCTACAGAATGAGTTCTAGGACAGCCAGAGCTGCACAGAGAAACTCTGTCTCTCAAAACCAATAAATAAACAAAAATAATAATAATATAAAAATAATAACAAAAATAGATTAACAAAAAAAGGTAACAAAGTTGACCTCCTATTCCCTCAATACCCATTGAATCTTACAACAGAAAACAGCAAACCCTGACCTGCCTCGGAAGCTCAGCGTTGGGCTCAGATCTCCAGCCAAAGTTCAAGGGCTCATTCACCCAGCAAAACTTTTGATTCCAAGTGAAAATCCTCTCATAACTTCCAGAAGAATAGCCATGCAGTTCACCACCATGCTTATTATCATCTTTGTCCTCCACAGCATCTCTGGAAAGTTTAGGGAGCTGCTGTTTTTACTCTCAGTTTGCATGTAAATAAATAGGCCCAGAGAAATTGAAGTGGTGGCTTTGGGCAGGAACCTTGTCTTCAGACCTGGCAGTCCACAGATTGCCACATGGAGACATGTGTCTGTGTGCATGCACAGCTAGGGGTAATCTCACGAATTTCTGATACCACTGCTTGTAGAGGGTGGTGGAGGGGGTAAGTTTCGCCGAGTGAAAGGTTCTCTGTTCCCTGAGCTGTGCTGTGCCACTTGTCTTAACAAAGATTTTGCAAAATCTTAATGAACCTATCTCTTTTTTTACTGACTTATCCCTAGATCCTAGTGAGGAATCCAGTGAGATGGGATTCTCTTTTTAGGATAAGTGAATGAGAGTTCATGTTGGAACTTCCAAGGAGGAAGGGCCTTCTTTCTCTTTCATAAGCTCCCTGGTTCTCCCCAGGGCTCAGCTCCCAAATCCTCAGCTTCTCACCTCCCACCAGACTGACAACTTGTCTGCTGATCAGAACTCTGCTATGGAAATGGAGAGTAGAGGGAGGGAATGTAGGGAATGTGGAAAAGAAGAGGGCAGAGGGTAGTAAAACCCAAGATGTAAAAAGCAATCCCTTTCCTCCCCAATCCCCTCTATCCCAGTGGCTCTGAGACAAGCTATAAAAATAAAAAAAAAAAAAAAAGAAAGAGAGTCGGTTGCTGTCATTTAAAATACAAATGGCCATGTACACCCAGCCTTTATGGCTAGGTAACTTCCCCTTACAGTGCTCAGTATTTATTGGTTTGGACTTATTGATAGAACATTCTGGGGCCTGATGTCCTCCTTCCCACAGAGCTAAGACACCATCAGCAATTGCTCTCTTCTCTCAACCATGAATAATACCATGGATGCTGATGACGGTGTTATTATTATCATTTGGTATTTAGCCAACATCTTTCCCCGAAGTACTTAAAGCACTTTATAGGCATTGCCTTATTATTCCTCACAATACTTCCCCAGAGAGAGGGCCCAGAACAGAGATCTGATTTTCAGTTCACTGAGAGGAGATACTGAGACCCAGAGCGATGAAAGGGCTGCCTCAAGGTCACCTGGAGAAACTGGGCTGAGGTCAGGATGAGAACCAAGAGCTGATAATGGCTGTTTAAGGGCGCCTTCCCACTGGCCACCAGGGAGAATGAGTCATTAGCTCATTCACTGAGTTCTGAGTATACCAGGACATTAAAAGGGGAATTTTGGCAGACACATGCTCTAAGGGGAGGCACTAGAGTAAAGTGCAAACACTTTTAGAGTGGATGGCTGAGAAACCCCTCACTTACCTCTAGAGCATTTCGTAAGAGCCATGGGTTGGAAATCAGAGGATTTTTGAAGAAGATTTCTTTACCCCAAAGGGAAGCATGAGAACTGCGGTGCATCTCAGCCCTAAGGAAGATGACTCCAAGGAGATACCTTAAGAAGCTTTAGATGAGTCTGTGTAAGTGGCATGCCACGAACAATGTGAGCTATTTCTGGACAGTGAAGGAGTGGGAGCTTAGCTGGAGAGATCTCTGGTCCCTGGACACGAGCTGGGATTGGGGAATGGTTGCTATACTAGAGTCCATCAGAACAGACATTACAGGAGAGCGTCTTACTACTAGACATGGTCCACATGCAAGAGCAAGCCAGAGTGGGCTGACTTATCTGTTGCCCCACAACGGGACCATCCTATAGCACGAGGACCTCTCTGGAAGGAAGCTGGAAATGGGGTCTAAGATGCTTGGGAGGATGTGGGCAGAGCCAGGAGCTGTCAGCTAGAATTGGAATGTACCTAAAAACCTGTGACTGGGAAACTGAAGCCAGCACCCTATGCTATGAATATCTCCAAGGAACTTATAGTAAAAGAACCATCTTTGTGTGAATGCCCAGTCCAGAGTGTTGATCACTATCACAGGGAGTAAGACTATTGCTGCTGCCTCTGAGCCTTGCCTCTGAAGACTTATAGATTCGACTGAAGAATGAGCAGTATTTTAGGCGATATAGATGCCCCACTCTTTAGCTTCAGGTCTAAAAGGAGAAAGGAGAGGATGCGCATTTTGCTACAGTTCCCACCCCTGGTGACCCCAGATCTTAATAGGCCTCCAGACCTTAGCACAGCTGATGCCATAACATGATGAAAGTGATGTCCAGGCCCTGAAACCCAGCACAGAAACTGCAATACCTCCCAAAACAAGAACAAGGAGACTTCATCCGTTAAAATCCGAAGTTCTGGGAAAGTCCTTGTGTGTATTTATGGTTGCTTTTGTTTTGTTGTTGTTGTTGTTGTTGTTTACTCTTTGCAGGCCCACCACCCAGCTCCCAAATAAATACACGGAGACATTTTTACTTGTGAATGCCCAGCCTTAACTTGGTTTGTTTCTAGCCAAGTCAAATTTTCCTGTTTCTCTTTAGCTACATTTTGCCTCTGGTCTTTTTACCTTCTTTATTCTATATATCTTTCTTTCCTTCTTACTCTGTGGCTGACTGTGTGGCTGGGTGGCTGGCCCCTGATGCCCTCCTCTCCTCCTTTTCTTGCTCCTTTCTCTCTTCCCTAGATTTTCTATTTTTTCTCCCTGCCCACCAGCCCCACTCTCTTACCTGCCTTGCTATTGGCCAGGTCTTTATTAGACCAATAAAGTGTTTTAGCAAGCAAAGTAACACAGCTTTACAGAGTTAAACAACTGCAACATAAAAGAACGCAGCACATCTTTGCATCATTAAACAAATATTCCGCAGCATGTATTCATCTTTCTCTTTGACTTCTCTAGTTCTACTTCTGGCTCTGTTTTTGTTAACTGAGGTGTGTTTTTTGCACTTGAGAGTTCATCCTGAAAAAGGCTCAGGACAGCACGGGAGTCCCAAATACCAATGTGGTCACCAGTATGCTAATAAAACCTTTCTATTGGCTTGAATCTGTATCTGGGTAGTGCTCTCTGGTGGATACCTCACATTTCAATCAATAGCAGATAAATTTCTTGTTATATGGTGATTGGGCATCTTAGTTCCCAAGTTGAAATAATGTTGTACGAGTTAAAATTAATAAAATTTATCTATCATTAAACAGAGAAGCAGTATAGCCTATAGTCTTCCAGTAGCTGGAGAATGCTTCCACAAGCAAATGAAATAGAGGTGGGCTGGGAAACTCAGCTGGCAAAGCATTTGTTCAAGAGGTATGAAACCCTGAGTTCTATCTTCAGAACAGCTAGTGCATGTAGGTAATTCTCAGGTCAGTCTGGGATACATGAGATCCTTCTCAAAAATAATGAATAGAGGAGGTAGAAATTAAACTGTGTATTTCCTAAGACAAGATATACTTATTCCACAAAATGGTTGATATTTTTTGGTGGGGAGTCAAGAGTTATACAAAACATCATGGATATACCTGATGCACCGCATGTAGACCCAACTGTATTTGTATTATAACAGGAGCTACTGTTTGTTGTTAAATTATTTCATTTCTTTAAAGGAGAAGTATTTTATTGACATAGTCATTCTGTAACTGGAGGTTTCTCTCCTGCCTGCCAATTCCCAAATATCCACTCTGAGGTTTAATATTAATTGCTAACTGTTTGGCCTATTAGCTCAGGCTTATTATTAGCTAGCTCTTACATGTTAACTCATTTCTGTTAATGTATGTATTGCCATGTGGCCATGGCATTACTTCACATTTTGTTTTTCTAGTGGCTGCTGGCATCTCCCTGACTTTGCCTTCTTTCTCCTGGTCTCTCTGTTTGACTTCCCTGCCTGGCTCTATTCTACCTGGCTATTGGTCAAATCAGTTTCTTTATTAACCAATGTTAATAAGACATATTCACAGCTTACAGAAGGGCATCCCACATCATCATTCCTTGTTAAACTGGCAGCGCCAAGATTTGACTCTCTAAAAAGAAGAAAAAAGGACTCTGCCAAGCTAGTTTTACTGTCGTGGTGGAGGTCAGCGTCAGCAAAGGAGAACCGCGTATTCTGTTTAAGCTGTGCCATCAGGAGATAATCTGTAAAGTTAGTCCAGCTCTTCCAACTAGTTAGGCTTGTTTTTTCGTATCAGTTGAGATGCACAAAAAAATTTAAACTCTGATTTTTAAAAAGCATTAGCCAAGGACAAGACAAAAGAAGACTTTCAACTTACCAAGGGCAATGGTCAAAAGCCAAGGGAAGGTGGCTTTCTCCAGAGGGCTGTACACAGCTATCAGTACCTGCCATAGACCTAGAAAGCTACTAGCAGGCTAGAGAGAGGGCTCTACCATTGAAAGCACTTACTGCTCTTCCAGAGGACCCAAGAGTTCCCAGCACTCACATAGGATGACTCAAAATCTCCTTAACTTTAGCTCCTCTGTCTTCTCTGGGAACATGTACTCACATGCACAGACCACGTTTCATATACATAATAAAAATAAATTCTGAGAAATTTATTTTTTAGAAGGCTTTGAGGCACAGGTGATGGGCCTTGTGAGAGAAACTCAGTATTTCATTTCTGCATTCTGTTTTGTTTGTTTGTTTGTTTCTCATGACAAGGTTTCTCTGTAT
>JAQHUG010000065.1:159406-174703 GCA_028555095.1 Dicrostonyx torquatus
CGCCTATACTTCCTGCCTGGCTATTGGTCAGTCAATGTTTTATTAACCCAATACAAGTGACAAATCTTTACAGTGGACAAAAACATCATCCCACAGCAATGACCTGGAATTATTTTGTGTTCATTCATTTATATGCCTGCCCACGACTTGTTAAACTCTACAATGACCAGTTTAATAATGAATATCTATTAGAGAAAAAGGAGAGGAAAGGAGGTGGGGAGGCTACTATGGGTTCTCTCTGGCCTGGAGAGAGCTTTCTGATCACTCCATCACAAAGTGTGACTTCAGTACCCACCCCCCAGCTGCTGTAGACATTGGCTGTTACTAATTCTCATACACTGAGCCTTTCTTGAAAGGATTTGTCTTTGGTTTCAGAAAGCCTCTTGGTGAATGATGCCTGGGAAGTCATCCCATGAACAATGTGTAGCATCTGATTGATATCAGAGCATGTAATCCCAGTCCCATTACCCAGACTGGACAATTTCTGATATCAGTAAGTCTGCAGATCTCCCGGTAGGTGACATTTTTCCTAAACCCTGTCTTGGTCTTTCTCCAAGTCCATCCCCTTCCCTATCTTATTTTTTTCTGTGCTTCCATCTCCAATCCTCAATACAGGTCTTCTCAGTGGGCTTTCCCTCAGTTAAACCCTTGTCCAAGAATCCATATCTCAGGATCTGAGCTTAGAAAATCAAGCCTGTTGGTGAAAACCCATGGCTTTTGGAGTTGGAAGAGGGAGAGGGAACCTGGATTGAAGCTGACTAGGGACTACCCCAGTCTCTCCCTCTGTCTCATCCTTTCCATCCTGGTTGATGGCACAGATGCCAGAACTGCAGCATGCACAGCCTCATCAATTATTGAAGAGACCCCCCAAAAAAGGAGTGTGAATGAAGATGAAAGAATCCAGTGGCAGAGAGACAGGTCCTACAGCTTGGGAAGGATCTACACTATCATGTTTGCGAAAAGCACTCTTGTTTCCTGATGAGTATTGGAAGCCAAAGAAGCTGCTCTGGCAAAGGCAGAAAGCAGTGGGCCGGGCCAGTGCTCTGAATCGTAACCCTGCTTTTGCTGATCAGAGGCAGGTGCTGAGTGTTGGGACCATTTGAGTCCTGGCCTTCAGCTGCTCTCCCCTGCTAGTGACCTTTACTTGGCCTCCTGATTTGTGCTACCGAAACCTGTGTCCAGCTCTGCTTCCTGAGCACTTGTTGCCTTGGCCTTGATTGAGGATCAGGGGATGAGGTTTTCACCTGTTGGCCCACCTGACTGTGTTGGGTATATAAGCTTCCGTGTTACTATTCAATAAAGGGCTTCTTTACCAGTGACTAGAGGGGTGTGTGTGTGTGTGTCTTTGTGTGTTTCAATCTCCAGCCCCTTGTCCGAGGCTCATGAATGGCCCTGTAGTGCAGCTGCTACAATCGAGGAGTAGTGCCATACTGTCCCATAGTACAGGCAGGCAACTACAATTGGAGGTCCCATCCAGATAGGGAACTAGGGAATGCTGAGGTCACCCTCAGAAAAGGTGAGGGTGAATTGGGGTATGTGTGTTAATCCTGACCTTCTATCGGGTTTCCGTTCCGGCAAGTGGAGGCCCAACCGAGAAAGAGGGGTAGGAGGACAAGGTCGTTCCTGGCCCTCAGGGGCGTATTGGGGAAATTAAGATGGGAACTGCTAGCAGTAAAAGGGAATTGTATTTTTAAGTAAAAGGATTGTTAGAGAAACAAGGAACCATGGTAAAAGAAAAAAACATAGCTTTTATTAAAACTATAGAACAGGCCAGCCCCTGGTTTATTATGGGAGGAGGTCTGAATGTTTTAGATTGGGAATAGGTGCGCAGAGATTTACAAAAGAAACTACAATGAGAAGGGAAGGGCCCGACAGCTTTCCCACTGCAACCTTTTCATTGTGGCGGTTAAAGAAGCTCTATGAATGGACAGGGTGAAAGTTAACGGGAGATAGAAGCAGTTAAGAAAGTTTTACAAGAAATCCAGGAAGGAGAAAAGGGAGCATGTGGTGGTGGTAGTAAAAAGACAAATAAAAAAAATAGAGGATTAATAGAAAAAAATCTGCTCTGCCTGTTCAGAGAACAGTCAGTCACTAGACAGGAGTCTGATGATTTCGAGTTTGTAGAGGATAGTGAGCAATCGGAAGATGAGGAGGAAATAATACATAGGGAGCTAAGAGATCTCCGTAGAAAACTGAGAAAATGTAAAGAAAAAAGAGATTCACCCCCAACTCCCCCGACCCCACTGGCTTATGATGATGAAGGGTGGTGGTCGCAGTTAAGTAGGGGCTCTAACATTGAACAAAACAAAGGAGTTTGCTTCCGTCCTACACACATGGTTGTGCCAGTAATGGAGGGGCCAGACCCTGCCAACATTTTGCATTGTGATTTAAAGAAATGAAGCAATTAAAGGAAGCTGTTGGTACATATGGAACCCAAGCACCCTTCACATTGGCCATGGTAGAGTCTTTCTCCACTCTGAATTTAACACCAAGCGATTGGCAGCAATTATGTCGCGCTGTCTTATCTGGGGGAGATTATCTCCAATGGCGAGGGGAACATCAGGAAAATTGTATGCAGACGGCCCGATTAAATGCTCAAGCAGGTCAAGCTCAACGTAATCTAGATATGCTAACTGGGGCTGGGGCTTATGCTGATTTGCATACAAATTCTGTATGATCCAGGTGTATTCGCCCAAATAGCTGCAGCTGCCACTAAAGCTTGGAAGGCCCCACCTAACAAAGCAGCTGGGGATCAATTATCAAGTCTTACAAGGCCCCTCTGAACCTTCCAAGGTTATGTAGATAGACTGTTACAATTAGCAGGTAGATTGTTTGGAGATGTGACAACAGCCATGCCTATAGAAAAGCAACTTGCATTTGAAAATGCCAACAAATATTGTAAGGAAACCTTATGCTCCCATAAAGCAAAGAGTTTAAATCAGGATATGCAGAGATATAGATGGGAATTTCATCCAAGGTCAGATTATAGCGGCAGCTATCCAACCATGGTGGGGGAGCATACACAGGGTCAGGGCAAGGGAGCCGGAGGTCGTAATTATTTCAGTTGCGGAGCTCCAGGCCATTTCCATAAGGAATGGCCACAGTTTGTGGTGCATTCGTTGATATGCAACAAGCCCTAGCAGCTTCTGGATTGATTATTGCACTAGAAAAGGGTCAAGCCATGCTCCCGTATTATCTGGGATATATTTTGCAAAAAGGAGGACTTAAACCACAGAAGTTACAGTTTAATTGTGCTCATCTTAAGACCTTACATGATTGGCAATGTTTTTGGGGCGACATGCAATGGATACGCCCTTCACTGTCTGTTAAGTCTGGAGATCTTAAACTGTTATATGACATGTTACCTGGGAATGCTGACCCCTCATCCTCATCCCCCTCCCACCCGAATGTTTACTCCTGAAGCCAAAGAGCTCTAAAATTACTTATGCAAAATATAGAACAGGTGCATTTACAAAGGGTAGATTATGATAAGCCTATACAATTATTAGTGTTCTCATTTTGCACTAACTGGTGTGTTTTTTTTGGCAATCTGGACCTAGTATGTGGGTACAGATGCCTGTTTCTCCTTGTATTGTTACGGCACATTATGATTTAGTTCTGCAATTGCTTTGGAAAGCTAGGAAAATGAGTATACAAACCTGTGGCAAATTTCCAGACAAAATTGTACTTCCCTATGATAAAAATCAATTGTTACATTTACAGCAATATAATGATGATTGGACTCTATATTTATTATCAACTGATGCAAAGATTGATAGCCATTATTCCCAACATTCATTGTTAAGTTTCTTTAAAAATCATCCTGTCATTTTTCCACGGATAGTAAAACCTAGGCCCCTGGTGGGAGCTCGAGCAGTTTTTATAGATGGTTCCCCAAAAGGAAATGATGTGGTAGTTTCTCAAGGTCTAGTATCCCAAACACCTGTTGGCAATGTCTTTGGTGCTATTCAATAAAGGGCTTCTTACCAGTGACTAGAGGTGTGTCTCTGTCTGTGCTGTCTCTGTGTGTCTTTGTGTGTTTCAATCTCCAGCCCCTTGTCTGAGGCTCACGAATGGTCCTGTAGTGCAGGCGCCACAATCCAGGAGTAGTGCCATGCTGTCCCGTAGTACAGGCGGTCATCTACACTGAGTCTGGCAGCAGCCCAGAGAAGGTGGCAACTCTCTTTTCCAAATCTCCCCTGCTGGTGGATGGATTGCTGTGCACATGCTCGTGTGTGTGTGTGTGTGTGTGTTTTGTGGTATACCTGTGCGTTCATTTACCTGTGTTCGTGCACATGTGTGTGCTTGCATGCAGAGGCCAGAGGTAGCTTCCTCAATTGCTATTTTAGTTTTTGAGGCAGTCTTTCCCTGAACCTGGGAGCTCATCCATTTGTCTAGGCTGGCTGGACAGAGAGCTTTGGGAATTCACCTGCTTCTGCCTTTCTAGTGCTGGGATTACAGACGCTGCCGTGCCTGGCTTTTCACATAGATGCTGGGGATCTGAACTTAGGTCCTAATGCATGTGTAGCAAGCACTCTACTGACTGAGCCATCTCCCCAGAGTCTCTGTCCAGCTTTTGCTTATTTATTTTTTGTAGCCAAGGCTGGCCTAGAACTTACAATCTTTCTGCCTCTTGAATGCTAAGAGTTTAGGTGTGTACCATTGTGCCTGACCCCAAAGCCAGGAAAGAGTGGGAATTGGAATTGGGAATCCATTTGGGCTGCCACAGTCTAACTTCCTGAATGACATCTTCCAGAAGTCAGGGCAGACAGTAATGGGTCTCTCTCCCTGGTCCTTGGTCCAGCGTTTATAAAAGGGGTAGAAATATTGTGTGCAGTGTGAAATGGCAGGCTCTCCTGAGTCATCTTCTGGCACTTGCAGGAATGAAGGAGAGCAAATTCAGGTGGTGGGCCTGGTACTAGGAAGCCGACTCAAGGTCCATGTATATGCTAGGCAAGTACTCTTCCTCTGAACTATATTTCCTGCCCACTTTCTCATGTTTTATTTTGAGACATGGTCTCACTAAGTTATGCAGGCTGGCCTGGACGTCATTGTAGCACAGCCAGGCTTTGAACTTTTGATTATTCTACCTCAGTCTCTCAGGTAGCTGGGATTATAGTCTGCTATACCCGGCTGGATTTTAGCTGGAAAACTATTTTTTAATTGATTAATGTCTGAACGTATGTATGTGTGTATGCATGTGTTGTATAAGTGCACATGGGCCATAGTATACCTGTGGAGTCAGAATTCCTGACTGTTCTCTCCATTGACTCGGTGTTCTGGGGCTAAAATTTAGGTTGTCAGCCTTGTTTGACAAGCTCTTTGAACCTCTGAGCCCTCCTTGTCCCTGGGATACTTTTAAAAGGGAGGTGTAAATGAGGTATTATTCATCCCAAGCAACTTCTTCTTTCCTCTTATGGAGGCATAAATGGAAAACAAAAAATAAAAATCAAACACACAAAACAAAAAACAAAAACAACTGACAAGTATTTATTAAGGATTAAAACAAATTCAGTTACCATAATAGTCAATGAAATAAAGGCCAGCCTAAAGCCAAGAACTGCTCATACTAGCTAGTTTCAAACTAGCAAGGAGATCTAGGCCCCACATGCACACATCCTCCATGCTGATCACTGATCAGCCAGGTTTGTAATTTAGGACTGGTAGGGAGGCTGAGCAGTCTGCAAGCTTCCTGGGGTCAGGGGCTTTGCCTGCCTGCTGCTCCCCATCTCTCCAGTGTTTAGAGCGAGGTCCACACCCTATAAAGGACTTTGGGTGGAGTTGTGGGCTGGAGGAAAGTTAAGTGTGCTTAAGGCTAACTTGCATCCTCAGCTGATAATGGAGTTCTCTTTCCTTTTCCCCAAGGGCTCCTGGACTTTCTGAGTTTGCTTCCTCATATGTGCAGTAAGAGGACAGGGACCTTTGTCTCCTCCGTCGTGAGTCTGTACACGGGGCAGCGCACACACGATGGCTGCTGGTGTTCACCCTCAGTTTCTCATGACAAACAATAAAAATAGACTTTCACCTGAGCAAACATTGAATTCCAAGATTGGTGAATAAATAAAACTAAACAGACAGTGAAAAACCCAATTTTCCTGATGAAAGATCAAGAAAAAGGACCAAGAAAGAAAACCAGAGCCACCTTTAGTTAAGAAATCTAAAGTGGCCATTTTGAAATGGAGCAGGCAGTAATGTGCTGTGAGAGCTGACATGTCTATCCATATCTGTTTAAAGACTCAAAATTAAATGATCATGTAAAGATCTGTAAGAAATACCACTAAGGGAAGAAAGCAAGTTATCTAATTGGAATACAAGTTTAACATAAATATATTCATTTATGATAAAACTGAATGATAATTTAAGAGCATCTCGTTCAGCTTTGATTTTAGAGTGAAATGCCTAGGCTGGCCCACAGATTTGATGTGATGTCTCTAAGAAAGCCTATGAATATTCATAACGGGCACACAGACTACACGTCCACATCCATGTAACAGTCATCTTACTCAAGCTGAAAGACACACCCTTTCTCCTCCGGAAAGGAAATAATTAGTGAGGTTGAAAATATAAAGACCAGAAACAATCCCTTAAATAAAAGTCACAGTGTCCAGAGCGGCTGGGAATCTAACAGATTGTTTGTTTAACTTGCCTGTAAGGATGAAGCTGACAAGCCAACACCAAGCTTAAAGGGAAATCTGCCAAGGTGGCCAGTGTGCCTGGGGTGTGGACTGCCTCAGGCACCTCCATCAGCAATGATGAAAGTCTCAGAAGCCCCAATGCGCTCTGCTGGAAGCAGAGACAAAATCCACTGACCGATGTCAGTCAGAGATCTTGCTGGGTCTCTTTCAACCACAGGCAGCCCTGCTCTCAGGGCCCAGGAGATTCCTTTAGACTTCGTCCTGCATCTGCCTGCACCATCTCCCAAAGACCTGCCCTGCAGAGATATATCAGATTAGAGTGCAGGTTTCTCAGCAAGGGTGTGCACACGCACACACAGGTCCACTTTGGTGTAGTCTTCAGTTGTGCTCTCTCTGTGTGTGTGTGTGTGTGTGTGTGTGCATGTGTGTGTGTGTGGGTGTGGGCAGGTGCACACACATATGTGTGCTGGTGTTATGGAAACCAAAAGTCAACGTTGGTTGCGTCTCCTTAAAATTGCTATTGCTTTTCTTTTTTAGATAGGGTCTCTCACTGAACTCAGTACACTGTACCAGCAAGCCCAAGCAAGGGGCACCCCTATCACTGCCTCCCCAGCCATGAGACTGTGGGTACTCATTTTTATATGGGTGCTGGCCTTTGGACTTAGGTCCTCAGGCTTTCTCAGCAAGCAGTTTACCAAGTGAACCATCTCTCCAACCCTAGTTGTAATTTTAAAAATATTTTCCAAGTTGATTACTATTTCCCCCATGTAGGAGAATGTGAAAGGATTCTATAACAAATCCTTTTAAAATTAGGAATGCTTGGGGCGCTATCTTTTTTTTTTTTTCTGCAACTGTACAGTAGAACCTAGTATAATGACAGCCAGCACTCAATACCGGGGAATGGCTTAGCAGTGAAGTGCATGGCCCTTGGAGCCACCCCTCTTACACTTGAGTTTGTATCCTACAAAGTAGGTTTACAGAGCATCTTAGTAGAAGAACCTTCATTTCAACCGTGGGAGTCATAATATTTGCCCTGGGAAGCCTGGCTTACTAATGCAAGAAACACTCCCTAAGTACCAGCCCCTAGTATAGCTGATGCTTCTGAACGCTCCAGATATTCCCACGCAGCCCTGCAGAGCCGAGGTGATTGAGACGGTATTGAAGAATATGAAGACCCTGGGCCTCCTGGGCACTCTTTCCTGATCCATTCATCTCCTCCTACCTATCACAGCCTCCTCTGATTGCACCATTTAGAAAGTTCCTTGCCTCTAGTTAGCAAACTTATCACATGGTTCCAAACCCAGTGCCTTCCCACTTTCTACTTGAGATATTAAAAAAAAATTCAGAAATGTTCATGTTCTCATTTCCCAACTCCACATTCAATATATCTGTTGGAGTTATTACTATATAGTTGGAAACTTGAGTTTTTTTTTCTCTGTTTTGTTTTTTTTTTTAGGAGTAAAGTGTTTACCTGAGGACTTACAGTCGGCAAGTGGCTGGCAGGGCTGAAACCAATGCTGGTTGTTGTCCCCTCTTGTTTCCAAACTGGGAGCCCCCTCCCCCACCAGCCAATGGCACACAAGCATTAAACACGTGGCCACTCATGTTGAGAAACCTGTTCCCTTTACAGCCCCCTGAAACACTGTTTCTGTCAATGGCTGAGTTCCACTTAGACTTGATCTTTTATTTCTCAGCTCTGGGGAGTGAACTCAGGGTCTTTCTCATAGTAGGTAAGAGTGTGACCTAGCCTACAACCTTTATCCACCAACGCTAATTTTTAACAGTTTTCACTGCTAATGTTGTTTCCTCTTTCTGTTTTTAAAAACAAAGAAAGCACAGGTCTCAGGCTCAGGACCCATGACAGGCGTAAATCACACGCTAGAATTTGATGTAATTTTTTTCATTCGTTTATGAAAAGCATATTGGTGGTTCATTTATGTTCCAACATTGTTTCTTTTTAATTAAATTTAATCGTTGAAGTTTAAAAAGTGCTGATTTGAAACAAATGCTAAGGCTAGGAATATAGTTCAGGGGTAGAGCACTTCCTTCTGTGTGTGAGGCTATCAGCTTGACCCCTAACCCTATATCAAAACAAAACCAACAAAAGGCATCCCCTCCACACATGCACACCAAATCCTAACTCACTGATCCTATGTCTTGTGGATATGCCCAGACTGTGGAAATAGTTCCCATACCCACTGTAGTCTGGGAATAACTCATTGATCAGCAGGAATAGACGCCTGGAAGGGAACACGAAGGGATGTTCTCACTTCTTTTTTGTCTAGGGAAGAAGAGAATTGGCTCAGATCCTGTCTGTGTGACAGACTTAGTCACGATGTTCCAAGACTCCGGTCTTCAAGTAAGGGTCCAGGAATTCACTCCAAACGGCTTGATGTTTCCCGATCCTGTGTGAGGAGGAAGAGTATGGAGCATGCAAGCCTGCTGACCATTCCTCCTTCGGTAAGGCTATACCCTGTTACATAATTATGTTCTCATTTTTTGTTCTTTTGTGTGAGTTCATGAGTCTTACAGTGTCACTCTTTAGTGGCTTGTTGATGGCAATAGATGACTGTCATCTATTTGGCGAGCATAAAAGCCAGCGACCTTGTCTTACCAATGCCCTCTTCTGTGCTTTACCCCATATATCATTGAACCTCTGCTCCAGGAGACTTCAATTGCAGGAAACAGCTCACATTCTATTGCTAGAGGAAAGAGATATTGATAGAGCCCACATTAGAACTGTGGTCACTAACAATGCAAAGCAGCAAGCTATAAATCCTCATGAGCTCGGGCAGTGCTGTTTACCATTAAAGGGATCCTTCTTCCTCTCCAGTGTAACTAAGTAGATGGGAGATCAGTGAAACAAGATAGCTGTTAAATTAAAGAGGGAAACCGTTCAAGTTACAGAGAGGCCGTTAGGAGAGCAAACACACCTACCAGCAGCCCTCAAACTCCTACAGCAATGATGTGGCTCTCAATGACTTTGCAGCCTATCTTTTTGGAGATAAGGAAGCTGATGACAGTTCATCAGTATGGCAGCTGCACCCCTCTCATACTCTACCCATAGAAATGAACACTGGTATAAATGATAGTTATAAGGATACCAATTAGAAATGCCACTCAGTACTCAGGAAAGCAAGATACAGCTGAAACATCCAACACCTAGGGACTGGCTATGCAGACTGTGTAAGCTTTCCGTGCAAAACAGCAAGTCTAGCCAGTTGGTGGTAGTGCGTGCTTTTAATCCCAGCACTTGGGAGGCAGAGGCAGGAGGATCTCTGAGTTCAATGTCAACCTGGTCTACAGAATGAGTTCCAGGACAGCCAGGGCTATACAGAGAAATGATGTCTGAAAAACCAGAGAGAAGGAGAGAGAAAGAGAGACTAAATACATATAAAATGTGTTGTAGAAAAATATTCAATATTATCAAATCTGTAAAAATGTATTGTTAAAAGGGAGGAGGAAATTATGTAATCATAATCAAAAGTTATATTAAAAAGAGTCCATGGGTTATATTTTATTCATTGAGTTTTTTGTTAAATGCCAAAATTATTGTGAATCTACCACCAAGATGTTGCAAAAAGAACCAAATAAATACTCTTTATCTAGAAAAAAAAATGTATTGTTAAGGTCAGCTGCCTGGTTTCATCTGGTAGCCGTTAGTTATTATTAAAACCAGCTTCAGCAGGGATTTTGCCGGATGAACCTGAGCAAACTCTCATCCAATCTTTAAGCCTCCTTTTAGATGTCACTTTTCCTGGAAGTGCACCTTGACCCATGTCCATGTCAGCCTGACTGTTCTACCAATGCAGATCTGTCTTCAAGACCTGGAAGTCAAGGACGGGAAAGAATGAGGCAGGTTACGATCTAACACTGTAGCCAACTTTACTTCAGTTACAGTACACTTTACACATGAGTGAAACAAAGAAAGCAATAACTCAAAAAGGGTTAATTTAGCTCAGAAAAACATGATCAGAAAGACATGTAAATAAATATCAGTAAGCACATACTAAATATCAGCAGAGATCCCTTTCCCAGAACTTTCTTGGGGCAGACCAGTTTTAACACAATTACCTGGTAAGTACTATAGATCATATCTGGGAAAACATGAAAGCAAGGCAGAAGGCCATATCTGGATTCAGGGTACACTGAGGACAGCGCTCAGCATGTCCTTTCGCCAGACTGGGCTCTGTGGCTATGTTCTGACATCCAACAAGAACAAATATGTCTTATAAACTGAATGTAAAGTTTAACGTAGGAGGCAAGAAATCACGTTCATGAACAATCCAAGAGACAAAAATGCACTGAGGTAAAAGGCACTCTGCCTTTTTCCTGGAGTCTCTCTCACCTTCCTTTCCCAAGGCACCGGTCACCATGTGTCATTCTGATGGGCTTGAGTTCAATCCCTGCTGCTCACAGTAGTCAGAGAGGACTGACTTCTGAAAGTTGTCCCTTGACCTCTATGGGTGGGTTGTGGTACACATGTGTACCTGAATGCAGGGGCACACACACACACACACACACACACACACACACACACACACACACCCAACATAAATAAAATAAAAATTTAAAAGAGAATGTATTAAGTGAGAAAAGCTAAAGAAACAAGTATAAATACTCAACATAGTTTGGCTTGATTTTTATTTAAAAGATGATACTGTGCACTGGTGTGAAGATGAAGGGTGAGTTCTGTTTTCTTGCAAGGGTGTTTTCTAAAATGTCTGTGCTAAAAGTGTACACGTTTACTTTAAGAAAAAAAGCAAAGCCTTTAAATTGGCCCCGTTTAACCTGTTTAAATGGGTCAGCAACCCTACCCGTCACCTTAAAATTGTGCTTGTGGCCTTGCATTTCGCAGGGCTGATGTGCTTCCCCAGAACCAAAGGGAGACACGAAAGCTCTCTGCTAACTCTTTGTAGATTCCCATCTGTGACTTGATGAATATTTGATGCCGTGGCCAGTCAACATGCCTGCATTAGTGAGACTTCTGCCCAGGAGCAACTGCACAGCTCTCAGCAATGAGACCAGAGTAAGTTAAAAAGAGTGGATTCATTAACTACTTCAAAGGCTTTGGGCTTTTTTTTTCCACTGGCAATTTTGTGGGCTGGATTATTGGCCCTGTTGTCTATACAGTGAGCACCATAACCTCTACTGTATGGAGGAGCTTGCCTTCCCCTGTAGCAGCACCTTCTTCTTTCCGTGTTCATAGCCCAGGAGCAAATGCAGCATGACATCTCCAACCGCCCCCCCCCCAAGCTCCCATCTTTCTCTTGGTTAATCAGCTGTGGGTATTAGTTATAAAGTGAGTTTAGGATCTGCATGGTAAATCTGCAATCTTGTTCTCATATCTGACACAGGTTTTAGACAGCTGGATGGACCATTGTTCCTCTCTTTCTCTGTGGACATGGTTGATTCTATAAAAATCAACACATCTCTTCCTAAATACTTAGCTGATAGACAAGTGGAATGGGTGAACAAAATGCTGCTGAAACTGGTTTTAATCCTAAATGCAGGAACTTTTTTATTTTTTTTTTCAGGTGAACCTGAGCAAACTCCCACTCAATCTAAGCTTCCACCTAGATATCACTTCTTCCTGGTAGCCCGCCATCCATGACTCATGTCCACCATGCCATGTTCACCTCCTCCATGCATCTCCTGTGACAGCCTGCAGGCTGTGTTTGAATCAAATAAGCGAGAAGGCTGAGTAAAGCCACATATGAAGACGGCAGATCCTCAGTGAATCGGGAAAGCAATGAATCCGAGTGTCTTGTCTTCTTCACACCTGTCCTCATTTTGCCGGCTTCTTGGCTGCCATCTCAGGGTGTCCTTGCTTTCCTGCTCTTAGCTGAAGGTCACAGGCCGGCTTAAGGCTCTGCCTTTCAAATCATGAGTCCGGATGTCGTGACAAAGTTGTTGTGCTCCACAGCAAGGACCAAGACTCTGCTGAAGTATCATTTTTATTTTAATGTTTTCATATTAAGAATATAGAGCATGGAACAAAATTTTATGTACGACTTTTAGGAGAACCAAGACTTAAACTGATCAGGGCCTCTGGTGTTAGACCTCTGGCTCCTGAAGCTTGAGAGTTTCCTTGTCTGATGGGTTGCTTTGGAGGGAGAAATGTTGAGAAATTTGCTGGCTTAATATTGCCATCTTCTTTAGGTCATGTGTGTACATGACCACGGGTGTGTGTGCATGTGTGCTGAAATAGTGTCTTGCTATCTAGCCAAGACTAGTCTGGAACTTGCTGTACCCCCAGCCTGGGAGTTGCCATCCTCCTGCCTCAGCTTCATAAATGTCGTGCTTGGAGGTGTGGGTCATCATGGCCCATCCACCTTGAATGTGCACTTCTGTTTCGATGGATTGCTTTGCAGAGGCTAAGAGGGCTTTGAAGCCAAAGGCACCAGTTGTGGAACTGGGCCAGGTCAGGTTGGAGGAGAGGCGTCTGACCAGAAGAAACACCCTGCATTTATGAAGCTCCCTCCCTGTCCTGTTTCCTTCACTCATAGCTCCCACTCGGGATGAGCCATTGTTCATTTGATGCAGCACTGACCATGTTTAGGCAAGCAACTTAATCCTTCTATGCCTCAGTTTCTCCAGGTCCAAGAAGGCTATTGGTCCCATGCTGTGCTATGAGAGGTGTTTTCAGAAACGCTGTAAGCTGCTGTCTAAACACACCTGACTCAGCTGGCGGTGGTGGCGCACGCCATTAATCCCAGCACACGGGAGGCAGAAGCAGGTGGATCTCTGTGTGTTTGAGGCCAGCCTGGTTGGCAAAGCCAGTTCCAGGGCAGCCAGAGCTGTCACACAGAGAAACACCGTCTTATAAACCAAAAACCAACCAAACAAATAAACAACAAAAAACCCAAAGCAAACAAAAAAACTGACCTGATTTACAGCCTAGCCAGTTATTGGCACTTAGATATCACTAGTTATTAACATTAGTGATAAAAAAAGCTCATGAAGAGCTGTAGGTCTAGTGCAAATATATAAACAAAGAACTAGATGCCGAAATAATCAAGAGTTCTAAAGAAGCTAACAAACTACTAAATGTTTCACCCTTCAGCTTGTTCCTTGTTTTAGAACAACTCAGCAAAATAAAATTCCAGTTTATTGCTGGACATTGTTTCACACATACATCAAACAGGCAAATAAATAAATAAACAGCAACTTCATAGACAAAAAAAAAGGGAAGAAAAAAAAAGAAACCTTTTATCTTTGTCCTTTTCAACCATCTCATTCAAAGCAGCTACTTATAGTACAGCTAGGTACATATACACACACACAAAAAAAAAATAACTTACGGAATGAGATTGTTTTTCTGTTGCTGTGTTTGTTTTTTTTACAAGTTTTTTTCTCCTTTGAGAGTATAATGAACAGGGTCACGCCACACGTATGGCCAGAAGTAGGACAGAGAACGTTCTGGTTTGGTCACCCATTATCATTAAATGGCTGACCCCTAACAATACGTACAAAAATATAAAATGTAAATGAAAAATACCAACAAAATTTCCTTTTAAAGTATTTTTAAGAAAAAAAGCAGGACCTTGGAAGTTTTGGTTTTTTTTCCTTTCCTGTTCCAAATTCATGCTGTGGTTTGGTGGGTTGGTGAAGAGCTGTGTCCTCTGTGGGTGGCACTGCCCGTGGTGGGCTGGCAGGGCCTGCTCCTCTACTCAAAGGTGACCACGTTTAAATTCTGAGACAGGAAGTGGCGGGTGAATAATAAGTCACTGTGGCCCTAAGTTTAGCTTTTCCTTTTCTCTGTCCAGCCATCCTTGGCAGTCTTCTGCTTCTTGGTGTCAACACCATCCTCCTCATCGTCTTCAGCTACCCGCTTGCCCGTAGAAGCCTCAGCTTCCTCATCTTCATCTCCATCCACTTCCTCAAAAGTCACCTTTTCTCTTTCTCTTCCTCTTCCTCCTCACCTTCTTTCTCTTCTCCATCTACCTCATTGTGGGCCTCCTGCTCCCCATTTTCCTCATTAGCATTCCCACCGGCAGGTGCGCCTCTTCCATTCTCTGCCTCCCCCACAACTTCCTTCTTCTCCTTCAAGTCCTTGGTGGTGATCTCGGAGCTGGTGTCCACGGCCGCGTCTGACATGGTGGTGCAGCTGTTGATCTGATGCAGAGAGTGAGAAAGGAATCGAGTTCAAGGACTCTGGCGAGAGAAAGCTGCCCCAGAGTCCACCGCGGAGCAGGAGGAGGAGGCGGGCGGCAAAGGGGGCTGCAGGGAGCACGGAGCAGGACCCAGGAACAAAGCAAAGATGGCTTTTCAGAGTAGCCAGTCCTATTGTTTATTATTATTATTTTTTTATTTTGAGGACTTGAGTCACTAAGAGCCTCAGCATTCTCTTCATTCTCCGGTGTCAGTCTCCTGAGTGCTAGGATTCCCAGACAGGCGCCACCACACCCAGCAGGGACAGGTCTTTTGAGACCTGGTTTCCCTATGTAGCCCAGGAACTCAGAGATCAACCTGTCTCTGCCTCCCAAAGACGAGTATCACACTGGGTGTTTGGGGTGCACTTTAATCCCAGCACTAGGTAGACAGGCTCCAAAGCTACAGAGAAACCCTGTCTTGAAAAGCCAGGAGAAAAAAAAAGGACATGTATTGTCTGCCATACCTGACAGTGTGAACAGATTGTTACATGACTGAACACAGAATA
>JAQHUG010000065.1:181370-198645 GCA_028555095.1 Dicrostonyx torquatus
GCCCTGCCTCTACTTCCTGTCTGGTTGACCCGCCTATACTTCCTACCTGGCCAATCAGCATTTATTTAAAACATGATTGACAGACTACAGACAAGTCTCCTGCACCATACCACCACACTGGGACTTTCTTTGTAACACTTTCCATGTTGGTACTAAAATTTTGTTGGCTTTATACCTGTAAGATTGCAAGCATTTCTTCTTCATTGACAGTTTTCTTCAAGTTTGTTATTGTAAAATTAATATAGAAACATTCTGTGCAATGATTTGGTCTCTGTGTTTAAACTCATAGCTGCTCCAGTAGATTATAACTGGTTTATAAATGTTAGAAATTAATTAAATACATCTGTTGTAAAATCGCTTAGTTCTTGCTCATGGTTTTCATTTTCTGAACAATTAAATTATAAATGAAAACTTTACATTAGGATGGTCTCTCTGATACCCAAGGCAGGTGACTATAGGAATGTGTTAATTTTAACTGGCAACATATTTATAAATTCAGATTGGTAAGAAATGTTAAATGGAAATCCAAATATATATGTTTAATATGTAAATATTTCAGGTATGTTATTCATTATGAGACATAGATAAAGATCTTATGATAATATGTGTATATGCTTATTTATGTGCTCCTTGGAAACACAATTGAGATTGGGGATATAGCCAGGCGTTCGAGGCTGTTTGGTCTACAAAGAGAGTTCTGGGATAGTCAGGGCTGTTACACAGAGAAATCCTGACTCAAAAACCCCAGAAAAAAAAAAAGATTGGGGATATGTGTGTGTGTGTGTGTGTGCGCGTGCACGCACATATTGGTTACATATATATGCATACATAAATATAAATATATTAAATGCAATACATATGGTTTATATGTGTTGGGGCTTTGTGACTTTGGAACTAGAAAGCCAATCTACGATGAACAGTCAGGTTTGACTGACTTGACTGCTGTAGTCTTACCCTCTATTATATAGTCTACTTGAGACTAGAACTCAGTGAAGGCCTCAAGGGTCCTTTGAATATAAAGACAAATTTTTAAATAAATTAAAATAAATCATGCAGTCCCATTTAAGGGGTAGAGAGGGATAAAGAAAAGATAATGGGAATTTTAAACATTTCTGTATTTCTTAACTTATTTAGATACTAAAAATGGATTCATGTTATACTTGTCAAATCTTAAATATTAATAAAAACAATATTTTGCATAGTTAGTTGGATATGAAATGCCATGGCCTCTTTGGAAACAGATTGGTACTTGCTTATGGAGGTAAGCCTACGTTTAACACATGACCCAACAGATCATCTTTAGACGTTTACCAAAGAAAAATGAAAAGTTATGCCTTTGGAAGAATCTATACACAGATGTTCATCACAGATTTATTCATAATCTCTAAACTCTGGAAGCAATCCATATGCCCACTCACAGGTGGCTACATGCATAAGTTGTGGTACAATCTTACAGTGAGCCAATGCAGTGGCAACAAAATGAAAGAGCAGCAAACTCTATGTGTTACAATGTGGCTGAGTCACTAATGCTGGGTGAAAGATGCCTGGCACCAAGGGTTACTGTGTTATATGATTCTGTTGCTATGGTAGTGAGGGAAAGGGAAATGACTTGGTTAGAAGACAGATTCGTGCTTGGTGGTGGTGGAGAGGAACATTGACTGGAAAATGCCCCCGAAATGTTTTTGCAATGATGGAAATTTTCTACATATTGGTTACGTTGGTGATTATACAACTGTATATATTTGCTCAAATTCCTTAATGCTATCCCTAAAAAGACTCATTGTAAACAAAGTCATAAATCGTAGCTTGTGTCATGGTTATATTATAACCTAATGCTGTTGTGGGATAGCTGTACACTGTGTGAAACTGTATTGCGCTGATTGGTGTAATAAGAAGCTGAATGGCCAATAACTATGTCGGAGGTATAGGCAGGATTTCCGGGCAGAGAGAGAAAGGAGGAGGAGGAATCTAGGCACACAGGAGAAGCCAGTAGACACTGAAGGAAAACAGGAGGTACAAGATGGAAGACAGGTAACTCCACATGATAGAACATAGATTAGTATAAATAAGCTAGTTAGGAGCAAGTCCAAGCTATAGGATGAGTTTTCATAATTAATAAGAAGGCTCCATGTCATTATTTGGGAACTTGCTGGTGGGACAGAAAAAGGCTTGCTACATATAGTCTTTCTCATCTAACAGCATTTCTTATACAATTATTGTGTAATAGCATGTAAAACACAGGCTATCTATTAGGAGCACACAAAAGCAGTTGGAAGCAGGATCCTGGAAGTGGATGATCAGTTCAGATAACGTATCATATGGGCCTAAATGACTTAATTACAGTTGTAGTTGGGGCTGAACAATTAGCTAGACTCTGAAAGTTAATGGTGCTAAGAAAATCTGAGAAACCATGAATGTTCCAATTCAGGGCTCAAAATTAGTGTTTAAATAATGAATTAACAAATAAGTCAATGCCGGGCGGTGGTGGCACACGCCTTTAATTCCAGCACTCAGGAGGCAGAGACAGGCGGATCTTTGTGAGTTCGAGGCCAGCCTGGTCTACAAGAGCTAGTTCCAGGACAGGCTCCGAAAGCTACAGAGAAACCCTGTCTCTAAAAACCAAAAAAAAAAAAAAAAAGTCAATGGAGAAAATATAAGAATATGGTAACACTAGCAACAAGGCTTGTACATCCTTCCAAATCCTCTTGTTTTATATTAAAGGACAGTTTAGAGGCTGGGGAGAGGGCTTAGTGGTTAAGAGCACTTGCTGCTCTTCCAGAGGTCCCAGTTTCCATTCCCAACATCCACATGGTTGGTGGATTACAACCATTTATAACTCCAGTTCCAGGGATTCTAACATCTTCCTCTGACTTCTGTAGATATCTGGCATGCATGTGGTACACATACATACATGCAGGCAAACACTCATATACATAAACTAAAATAAATATGTTCTTAAAGGACAGATTAAATAGCAACATCCATGGCCCAGTAGTCAAAAGTCTCACACCAAAAGTAGACTGTGTGTAGAAAGCAAATTCTAAAAGGGGAACCCATAGTATTGAAGCACAATTAATAAAAACTCAGAGATGGATATTGGGGTTCAACCTGAAGACCAGAAAAGCAAGCAACCAGCCACTGGCTCTTACTTTGACCTCTGTTCGAAAATGGTGATCCTGCCTCCAGGAAACCTCAGAATGAGACTGAGAGCTGTCTCCTCCCATTTTAGAGCCCTCTCTAGTTCTGGGATTAAAGGCGAGTACCACTACCGCCTGGTTTTTATGGCAGCTAGTGTGGCTACTGGGATTAAAGGCGTGTGTTACCACTGCCTGGTCTGTAAGGCGGGCCAGTGGTGCTGTTTTACTCTCTGATTTTCAGGCAAACTTTATTTATTAAACTACAAATGAAATGCCACCACATAGTCTGACAGGAAGTAGAAGACTCAGGTTAATGGAGAGGAGCCACACATTATAAAATTCTTCTAAGGGCCCAGAAAAGGAAGTGATGGAGATGGAATGCTAGAAAAGTTATTCTGACCCATCTTTTATCATAATGGAAAATTGAGGTTTGTATAAAAATGACAAAAGAGCCTTCAAATAATTTGATATAAGAAGAAAAGCAAGCACTGGGCAAAATAACATTCCAACCATAAAAACATACCAGAAGGAAATATTTATGAAGACAGTGAAAAACGGTAGCTTACGATTTGAAGATGATCTAAAAATCTAGCAAAATAACATTGGGAAAGAAAGGACCATTGAAGTCAGAATTAGAAACCTCAGAAGGTAAAACTGACAACTAGAGTCAATATTAATTATTTTAGAAGTGAAGACTCAAGCAGAAGGGACAGGAGAGGGAACAGATACAGCAGATAATGTCTTAAAGTAAGTTAATGTGAAAAGACACAGAAGGTAAACCGGAAGGCATCCCAACCATCGGAAGAGATGAACACTGAAAAGGATTCAAAGCTGCTGCTCACAGGCCTGCACCACTGAGATCTGCGGACTCTTCTGAGTTCTAACTCAGAGCAGAACTTCCCCTGTCCCCTTTCTGTCTCTTCTTTGGAATGCTAACTGAGTATGCTTGCCCTAACACTCTGGGCATCTCCCACTCTTTTCTCTAAAGGCCCTCCCTCCTCTCCACAGCACCTTGTAGACCTCCACTGCTGACCCTAGCCCAGAAGGCATGACTACATCACCTCCTGCCTCCAGGAGGCTGCCGAGATTTATATGGCGCCTGTCAAGTCGTTTCTCTATTGAACTCCAGTAAGCTCTCCACCCTCCCCTGCAAGGCCCCATATATGCAAGTATACTCTTCCATACGTGAGTGCATTTGGATGAGGTCAAAGAACAACCTGGTTTTATTCTTCAGGGAGCAATCCACCTTATTTTTCAGACAGTGTCTTTCCTTGGCTTGGCGCTTGACCACTAAGTTAGGCTGGCTGGGCAGTGAGTCCCAGGGATCCATCTCTTCCTTCAGTATGTGAGCTTACCAGGCTATGTCACCATCTGGTTCTTTATATGGGTTCTGGGGATCAAATTTAAGCCCGTGCACTTGAAAGATGACACATTACTGACTGCGTGACTCCCCAGCCCAAAAATTGGTGTTTAAAATTTTTGTATTAGATGATAGCATAATAAATATTAAATCTATAGTAGCAATAATCATAATAGCAACAACAATTCAGTTCTGCAAAAGAATGTCCTTGTTTCTTAGGAGGTAACTTTAGACTGAAAATTCACTGAGTGTCTAATTTCCTCTATTTTCAGACCTAGACTCTATCCTAGGACCTAAGTGACCTGGCCTGAAAAGATGAGATGACCTGCATTGGTCAGGATCATCTGGGCTTCAAGTAACAAGACACCTGAGTCAAGGCAGCTTAAACTGTAAGGACACCTCATGTAATAAGAAGTCCAAAGGTAAATGGCTCCAGGATCGTTGAGTCGCCAGTTCCAGGATAGAAAGCTCTCATCTGTCACCTTTTCCTGCATGTCTCTCAGCTCTGTTGAGAGATGCCTACCCAACTTTATGTATCATGTCCTCACATGACATGCCCAAAGAAGACAGGAAGGGTGCTGGTTAGAACCCTCTCAGGTTTGTCCTCTTGAATGACATTCTTCCCCATAATCCATCCCCCTAAGATTTCCATCACACCTCGTTGTCCATACAATCAATCATCACCCACCACCTGGGAAGAGTCACCAGAACAAAACTAAGGAGGGATGGTTGTTGAGTGAGCAGCCAGCCATGTTTTTTAACTGAGCTGATCAGACTCACCTGCTTGGGACTCTATGGGAAAAACCCCAAGCAGCCACTGCTGTCAGCAGGTAAGCTGGCTCTGAACCGGTAAGAGGCTATGGCCAGGCCAGGTTCAAGCCAAGAGCAGGCTCTAGCAGCTGCCATGACCCTAGGATTTTCAGCTTTACAACTTCAGCTCCAAGTCACAGAGAATGCACCAAGTAGAACCCCACACTGGCCAGTAACAGGAAATATGAGGCACCCCACCCTCTCACAAAAGAGGCCATGGTTATCAATGTACGGGGATGGGTTAAGGCTAAAGTGTAGCTGGGCTTCATTCAGAAGGCGTTGGGGGCAGGTGGAACTCACACCAGGTGCCCACTTTGTGCCTCTTGCCTGTTTCTTATTCTTATCACGGCATGAGGGCAGCCTTGTCTCCATGTCCCTATGCTATCGCCTCCTACACACACACACACACACACACACACACACACACACACACACACACACACACACACACACACACACACACACACACACACACACACACACACACAAATCTTGTGCATTTGCATTAAGGCTTTGACCTCCACTAAGAACCCATGTGGTGGCTGGTTTGTTCCTTGATCTGAGTTTCAGATTCCCAGGGGAGAGAAACTGAGAGGTGAGGTCAGGTCAGGTGTCCAGTCCACCAAGTCCAGAGGCTTCAAGTGACAACAGATACATGTGGAGGAAGGAGAGCAAAACTAGACCCAAGAGTCCCTGATGCCAGGCTGCAACAGTATCTCTAAATGCTCTACCACGATCTCCTTAAAGTAGCAGCTCAGAGGGTTGGGGGAGAAATTTCTTCCAGGGGATAGCTGGCAACATCTGGAGACATTGTGGTTATTCCAGCCTGTCCATTACCTCTGGAAACATTGTGGTCATTACAGCCTGTCTTGGCTAGTTTTAGGTCAACTTGACACAACCTGTAGTCAGCAGAGAGGAGGGAGCCTTAATTGAGAAAATGCCTTCACATTTTTTCTTAATTAATATAGGGTTTTTTCTTAATTAATGATTGATGGTGGAGGGCCCAGCCCACTGTGGGTGGTGCCATCCCTGGGCTGGTGGTCCTGGGTTCTGTAAGAATGCCAGGCGGAGCAAGCCATGGAAAACAAGCCAGTAGGGCAGCAACTCGCCATGGCCTCTGCATCAGCTCCTGCCTCCAGGTTCCCACACTGTTTGAGTTCCTGTCCTGACTGTCTTGGATGATGAACTGTGATGTGTAAGTATAAGCCAAATAAACCCTTTCCTCTCCAACTCGCTTTTTGGTCTTGGTGTTTCATCACAGCAATAGAAACCCTAACTAAGACACTGTTGGTGGCAACCAGGGATGTCATGAACAATTTAGAACTCCCCCATATCGTTATGTGAGAATTACCCAGCCCCAAATGTCAGCAATGCTGAGGTTGACAATCCTCACAGTCCACTCTTTAACTGCAGTACTGAGGATTGAACCTGGTGCCTTATGCATAGTAGGCAAGTGCCCTGATGCTGAGCTACAACCCCCAGCCCTTTTTGTACTTTTCATTTTGAGACAGGATCTCACTGAGTTTGGACTTGAACTGGATCTGTCTCTCAAACAGGCATTGAATTTTTGATTCTCCTGCATCAGCTCTCAAGGCCTGAAGTAGCAGGCCAGGCTCCTTGTGCCCCTTTTAATTACACTTACTGTTGTTTCAGTCAAATGCAGCACCTCCGCCCACAGGACACTGACCTATGTCCGACATACAGTAAGAATCAAAGGGCGTGCTTGCAGAGGGGAGTGCGGACGTTCTATGTCTGATCATCTGGGTTTAGTGTGAACTCAGTAAAAGTACCCTGGCAGCCCACAAAGGCGGGAGACTTAGACCTTGGAGTTCCTGCCCTGAAGGTTTGGGAGTTCAAGATGTTAGAGAGAGAGGGGTGGGGGAGAGAGAGGGGTGGGGGAGAGAGAGGGGTGGGGGAGAGAGAGGGGTGGGGCAGAGAGAGAGAGAGAGAGAGAGAGAGAGAGAGAGAGAGAGAGAGAGAGAGAGAAAGAGAGAGAGACAGATTCAGAAGACAGAAGCAGACACAAAGCTTGCTCTTAGTGGTACTGAAGTACAAAGGGCCGCTGCTGTAGCCTAGCTGGTACCTGCCCCTCCCACACACCGTAGGGAAGAGCTGTAAAACCCTAACAGCTGTGAACTGTGAAGTAGCTTCTCGTCCCACTCCTGGCTTGTTAGGCAGGCAGGTACAGGCACAATCCAGGCTTTTGGGCTTCTATCTGGCTTAGGCTATATGACATCTGCCCTTGTTTCTTAGGGGTACATTGGCAGCTTGACATCTCTAAAACAAACAGAAATGCCCCGTAAGCGATTCAGAGTGAAGAACAGTCCGTGAACGAGGGAAGGAAAAGAGTCTTGTAGGGGGGAACATGTTCCTTAAATTCCCGATGAACTCGAGCTTGCTCTTTCCCAAAGAGCAAAACTGAACGATTCAGAAGTTTTTGAGAGCAATGCCAAAATTTAGAGAATTCAGGGTCTTTGCTGCCCTCTACTGATTAAAATGAAGGTTGCAGGTGGTTTGATAGGCTGGCTTTTCTGCCTCGTGCTTTGTGAGCCATGGTACAGACAGGGCAGAAAATGGGCATGAGGTCTCTCTTCAAAGCGAGCTTGTATTATAGCTCAAGGGGCAGGCGGGAAATGTTTAGAGTGCTCTGAAGGAGAAAGATGGCTACTCAAGATGGAGCTGTGGCTAGTGATGGAAGGATAACCGGAAGCTGTGTGCTCTGAGCCTGACCCAAGAGCCTTCCAGGAGTTAAAGAAGTGCATGGAAACTCCCGGGACAGGAGCCAAGGAGAAAGACACACTGGGGAGATGTGAGCAGGGGTGCCAGCCATCACAGAAGGTCCGCCACCCACAAAGGAGCATGGATTCTATTCTGGATAGATTTCTTTTATTCAGAAGAAGTTTTCAAATGGTTTCAATTAAAATTCAATATTTTCAACTTAAAAAACCTGTGTGTGCTGTGTATGTGTGTGCATTCATGTGGGGACCAGAGGTTGCCATTGGATTTCTTCTGCATTGGCTCTCTATGGTTTTTTAATATAAATAAAGATTTATTTATTATATATATAAAATGTTCTGCCTGCATGTGTCCCTGCAGGCCATAAGTTGGCACCAGATTTTATTACAGGTGGTTGTGAGCCACCATGTGGTTGCTGGGAATTGAACTCAGGTCCTCTGGAAGAACGGTCAGTGCTCTTAACCACTGTGCCATCTCTCCAGCCCCCTCTACTTTATATTTTGAAACAGGGTCTCTCACTGAAGCTGGAGCGCTCACAGACTGGCTGGACCGGAAGGTAGCTTGCTCGGTAATTTGCTTACGTTGGTCAGTATGTGCTTACCTTGTGAGCAAGAGGGCCTGCCTGGGTGGGATCCCCAGAACCTGGCTTGATAGAGCATAGTGTTCCACACTTGTAACCCCAATGCTAGGAAGATGAAGACGGGTGGATCTCCTGCTGACCAGGCAGGCTGGCCTACTTAGCAAGCTTTAGGCCAATGAGACATCCTATCTCAAAAAGCAAGGTGGACGGGGCCTGAAGAATGGCCACTGAGGTGCGCATGTATATACACACGCCATATGTTTACTACAGGATATCCAGAACAATTTGCCCCCAAACATCAGGAAGTGGGGTAGGTTGTGGGGTGACAGAAATAGAAGGTTTAGGGGTGCGGTGACAGACAGAAGGTTTAGGGGTGCCTTTGGGGTCTTGGCATCAGGATCTGTTGGTGACTCAGATATGGAGGACAGAGTTAGACACAGTGGCTGAGGTCTCAGAGGACAGCGAGTCAGCTCTGGTACGTTTGAGAAGCAGTGAAATCTGCAAACCCTGTTCCTGGCTCCTCTGGGGCCAGTAGGCCACCGCCACTGGTGTGGCCACCGCCACTGATGTGGCCACCTTACTCTGTCCTTTGGACCAGCCTGGGAAATTAACCCCCTCAGGGCTTAGCAAGGTAGTTCTCATAAAAACTGCCGTGAAGTCTCTGGCTCACATAAAGGCACCATAACTGTCAAGCTAGGAGAATTACAGCCCCGCAGGCTTGTAAAAGGGAAAGCCTGTCATGGCTTGAGGAAGCCACAGCTACTGCGAGGGCACCGGGCTGTCTTTCCGAGCTGTATTTTAGCTGCCGGGAGATGTGAGTGGAGGAAGCAGAGAGCTGGCCGAGGTCAAAGTGGCTTGGAGTCTCCTGCGAACCTCCCCCCGCCCCTCCCCACTCCCCACTCCCCATTATCAAACCCGTCAGCAACGCTTCCCTTATGCTCAGGGCTGCTTCAAGGTGAAGTGGGACATATTTTGAACTTGTACTAACTCAGCCACGAGGAGGAGAAAAGATAGTAACAAACTCTGCCTCAGGCAGCCTCAGATGCTGGGGAATAAGCAGCATCCAGCGTGCTATCTTTGCCCATCCTTGACCCACCTGTCAGTTAATTAATAGGGAGCCCAGGTGTTCTCCCTGCCTTGATCGGCTCCCCTGCTAACCATCTGTCCAGTTGGCTTTTGATGCACCCCACATGTCCAACAGCCCTGGCTTCCAGCCTCTTTCTTCTCCCCCTTTTTATTTCACTTTCTCTTTGCATGCAACTGCCGCCGACTGGAAATCAGAAGGATCTGATGTTAAGTGTGGCATTGTGTTGGGGCCCTGGAACTAGTACAGGGGAAGGAAATGTGATAGGAAGAACCTACTGCAAAGGAACTAGCAGTCGGCTATGTGAGTAACTTCTAGAAGTGTACACATGTGCATGCGTGTGTGCGTGCACACACACACACAGAGGAATAGTAGTTATTTTTAAAATAAACTTTATTATTTAAAAAAACCCTTGCAAATAAATAAAAGCATCACACACCAGAATTTACTAGACACAAAGTCCAGGCACCTTAATGAATTTTCAGAGTTAGAGCTGCCATGGCTCATATCTGCACTGAGGCTGACCACATGCCAGGCGAGCCTGCCAGGGGCATTGTCTCTGTGGTCGTTATGGTAACCACAGGAGGCAAGTGCCACTGCAGTTTCCAGGTTCAGAAGAGGAAGCTGAGGCTTTGGGGAAAGGGTGACTTCTTCGGGGGGTGTCCCAGCTAGTGAGTGCTGGAACTCTTTCTGAAGTTTGGACATTGTTCAATTAGAGGCACCAGTCATGATCAATAACAGGATTCCTGAGAGCATGGGGACGTTCTGCAGGGTGCCCAATGGGGACACTGCCTTTCGTTTCCCCCAGCATCTCTCCTGTGCACACTCACGCCCAGTCTGATCTAGACCCCAATCCTGAACCCAATCCTCTGCATCCTAGTAATAAATTGATAATGAATCAAAAATCATATAAACATTTCTACATGCTCATAGATCACTTTAGATGCAAACACCAATAACCCTAGGGAATGTCAAGAAACTCAATAAATAATAAACTTTAATATAGACAAGTGCTTTACAGATAAACCTTATAGCCTATATTTAAAAATGTTTGCTATTAAAAATTACGGATTGAACCAGGAAGTGGTGGCACACACCTTTAATCCCAGCACTCTGGGAGGCAGAGGTAGGCAGATCTCTGTAAGTTTGAGGCCAGCCTGGTGTACAGAGGGAGTTCCAGGAAAGCCAGGGCTACAACAGAAAAATCCTTTCTCAGAAAAAGTAAATAAATAAAAATTATGGGGTTTTTGGTTTTTTATTTTGTTGCTCTGTTTTGCTTTGTTGTTATTGTTAGGTCTTTTGTCTTGTTTTGTTTTGTTTTGAGATAGTCTTTTTATGGAACACATGGCCTTTTGTCTCTGTTTCCCAAGTACTTAGATTATACACAAGTGTTCCTGTAATGGTTAATACTGGTTGTCAATTTAAAACTACCTAGAATTGCTGGATGGTGGTGGAACACAGCTTTAATCCCAGCCCTTGGGAGGAAGAGGTAGGTGGACCTTTGGGTTTGAGGCCAGCCTGGCATACAGAGTGAGTTCTACGACAGCCAGAGCTACACAGAGAACCCTGTTTCAAAAAACCATTTTAAGTGACTAATTTCGCTACTCTGCCCTCCCCCCCCCAGCTACTGAAGTGATCTCTGACACAAGCAGTTTTTCATTCAATCAAACCCTGGGCCTTGCCCACTCTAAACAGGTGCTCTGTCGTGGATTCCCAAATCCTCTCCTTTAAATTTTAGGGTGTAAGTTTAAGAAAGAGTTCTGTCTAGATTTGAGTTGTCTCTTGTCTGAAGTGCCTTTGAGGACTGTTATGTACATCAGATGCAACTTTCCAGGGTAAATTTATTTGTTCTGAATCAAAGTCACTTTGATTTTCTTTAGTCAAGACTACATTTAACTGCATGCAATCATCGTCATTTTAAGTTTTAATTTGTATTAGTTAGCATTGCCAGCAAAATCCATGACGAATTGGGCCACAGACTAATAGTTCATATCTATTTCTTAGCTAAGCTGTAAGGCAATTGAGGGCATTCTGTGCCACAAAGAGGACGAGAAAAACCGATTCAGACTCAGGCATGGAGAGGGAAGATGTCCTAAGTGATGGTGATGTGGGATTCCCCTCTGTATGCTGTGAATATCATTGGTTAATAAAGGAACTGCTTTGGGTCTGTAGCAGAGCTAAAGGGGAACAGAGCTAGGCAGGGAAAACTAAATGGAATGCTGGGAGAAAGGAGAAGTTAGAGAGAAGCCATGGAGCTGCCACCGGAGACAAATGTGCTGAAACTTTGCTGGTAGGCCATAACCTTGTGGTGATGCACAGATTAATGGAGATAGGTTAAATTAAGATGTAAGAGTTAGCCAATAAGAAGCTAGAGCTAATGGGCCAAGCAATGCCTTAAATAATACAGTTTCTGTGTGATTATTTCGGGGCTAAGCAGCCGGGAACTAACTAACGACCTCCTCCTACATGATGGCTAGTGTTAATTGTCAACCTGACTGAATTCTAGATTCAACTGGAAGATGAACCTTTGGGCATGCCCCCGGAGGATTATCCTGATGATATTCATTGATGTTGGAGGAGTCATCTTGACCATGGATGGGAATGTTCCCTGGGCAACGGATCTTGGAACAGCAGATGACGCAGCGAGCTGAGCTCTAGTAGTCATTGATGGTGCTCTACTTCTCTTTCTCATTCTGAAATGTTAGCTCACGGGTGCTTATGTGCCACGGTGCACATGTGGAGCTCAGAGGACAACTTTTAGAAGTTAATTTGCCTCATCTCTTCTGTTGAGGCAGGGTCTCTCTTGCTTCCGGTGGGGCACTGCATACCCTAGGCTAGCTGGCCTCGTGATCTTCCAAAGAATTCTCCTACCTGCACTCCCCATCTCACCGGAGGACTGTGAGGATTACAGATACCACCACGTCCAGGTTTTCATGTGGGTCCCGGGAACGAGCTCAGGTCGGCAAATACATTTACCTGCCCAGCCGTCTTTCCTGCCTGTCCTCTGATACATGACAGCAGATACAATGTGGCCAGCTTCATGTTCCTGCTCTGTTCCTTCAAGTTCCAGTTTTTCATGTTTCCTTCCTTTCTTGCCATGATGGACCATATGTGTAATCCTAATCCAAGTTTTCATGGGGTTGAGACAAGAAGAATCACACAGTCAGATCCCATCTCAACACAACAGCAACAAAAAGTAAAAACATCAAATGGCATTTATAACTAGGCAGTCATGGTGCACGCTTTTAATCCCAGCACTCGGGAGGCAGAGGTAGGGGGATCTCTGAGTTCAAGGCCAGCCTGGTCTACAGAGTGAATTCCAGGGCAGTCAGGGCTACAGAGAGAAACCCTGTCTCGGAAAAAAAAATGGCATTTATAGTAGTACCACTTGTTAATTTTATTAGGACTTATTATGAGCTTGCTCTAAACTCCCCAAATAAGTTTACATTCACTTAACCTTCAAAGCAACACTTTGTGAAAATACAGTTATTCCCATTTGAATATGTGTTAACCCTAGAAGCAAATTGCCCCAGATCACATGCTTAGAGGCAGATCTTGGATTCAAACAGGCAGTTGGTATCCAGGGGCTTCTGCTGTTTTTGTTCATTTCATGTTTTGTTCTTGATACTACTTCATAAAACACCTTCTGCAACCAAATCTCTCTGCCCCTGCCTTGCTCTCCTAACCACCTGTAACATAGTCGGACATCTCCTCCTGGGGACTTAGCCTGGTGCTGGTGAGCAGAGCATTCTGACTACAGGCCTGAGTCCTGCCCCATTCGCGGGTTGACTCCCAGCACCTGAGCTAATCCCTGTCGGCACTGTTTTCACCTATGCCTCTGTTTCTTTCGTTTCTTGGTATTTCTTATTAAGCCACAGGCTCCTTGGCAGGAGCTAGGTCTAAGCACCACTGCTTTCATTATTACTGTAAGACTGGTGCCGATCAGAAAGGGAATGAAACCTAGCAAATAAGTGAATAATCACTAAGGGAATTTTCACAATACTGTCTTGCTTGGCATAAGTGTGTGTGTGTGTGTGTGTGTGTGTGTGTGTGTGTGTGTGTGTTAGCTGAAGCTGACCTTGAACTTCTGATTCTCCCATCTCCAAGTCCTGAGGGCTGGAATTCTAGGCACATGCCATCACATTGGATTTATATGATGTTGGAGATCAAACCCAGAGCCTCACACATGCTAGGTAAGCAGTCTACCAACTGTGCCGCATTCCAAGCTGTCGTGGTTTGGTTTAGTTTAATAGGCAGTACTGGGGATTGAACCCGGGGTTTCCAACGTAGCAGGTAAGCACTCCACATATATATTTTTTACTATGATAATTTTGCTTGACAAGCTCTGTACAAAAATGACTTGTGGTCTTTCATGGCAGTTCTGGAAACTTCTTACTCAAAGGTCATGGAGACCTAAGATTGGGCTGTGGGTAAATAATTTTATTTCCACATTCTTTACTTTCTGTTTTTTCCAAAAAGCAGATAGGACCTGGTGAAAGAAGAGTTCATTAGTGGAGGTTGGGCTATGACTCAGTGTAAGACAGTCTCAAGTCGAAATTAACATAGAACACAATTGTTCTTGGTCTGAAAAGTGAATAAGTTAACTCTACATATTGAAATCTTTTTTTTAAAAAAATTCCCTTCATTTTTTGTTATTCTTTATGTTCATGAGTACTTTGTCTGCATGTATGCCTGGCACCACATTTGTGGCACCAGACCAGCCGGAAGAGGGTGCTGCCTTCCTTGGGACTGGAGCTACAGGTGGTTGCAAACTGGCATTTGGGTGCTAGGAATCGGACCAAAGTCCTCTTGAAGAACAGCCAGGGCTCTTACCTGCTGGGCCGCTCAACTCATCATCTTGCTTTATTGAATCTAACTTCAAAAAAACTCCTGAATTGTTCCCCTCCTTGTTGTCAGTCCAGGATCTAATCAAGGTCAATCTCAAGAGCTCTGGACCAGCTCTCTAGCCATAAACTTGCTCGGCTATAACTCTCCATCTCATTGTGCTCAAACTGGCGTGTCCAAGAAGCACACCTGATCTGTCACCTGACCCTGAAACCCTTAAGTCTGCATGCTCTACTACTCGGAATACAGTACAGCTCTATCCACCTCTCTAGGCCTTTCTCCTGCTGCCCTCCCCTGACCTGGTAAATCAGTGCTCCAGTCTTAGTAACATTGTTATTGTTCCTAAGATTTCTTCCAAAACGATGTTTCTAATATGTATCCTTTAGTGTAGGTGGAGACTGCTCAGAACTGAATAATCACACAGAAACTGTACTAATTACAACATTGTTTAGCTAATGGCTCAAGCTTCTTATTAACTAACTCTTGCATCTTAAATGAACCCATTTCTATTAGTCTGTGTATCACTATGAGGTTGTGGCCCTCTGGTAAAGTAAGATTCCAGTGGGTATCTTTCTCCTTCAGCAGCTACATGGTGTCTTTTTGACTCTGCCTACTTTCTCTATATATCTCTGTTCAGATTTCTGGCCTGGCTTTACTCTGCTAAGCCATTGACCCAAATAGATTTATTCATCAACCAATAAAAGCAACACTTACACAGAAGCACATCCCACATCATTTTAGTTATTCCTGTTTGTCCACTCATTTTCCATAATAAGAGCTATCTTCAATAAGTCCCTGTGTTTTTGTTTCTGTCTAAACTCTAAGCAGTATCATACTGGAATCCAGAGAAAAACATGGTAACATGGGATTGCCTAATTATATCAACCTGAGTTATGGTTAAACTTCCCAAGCCTCATTTTCCTTGTCTGTGAAATGGTTACAAGTAGATATCATGCAGTATTGTCATGAATAGTTAAATGAGAAAATTTATTTAAGATGTTTGTATATGCTAACCACATAACGAATACTAGTCTTTAGTCTTGGCCAATATTTGGTTTATCTGTCTCCTTCTACTAGACTGTGTGCTTCCTGGACTCAGTGTCTTTAGCAAGCGTGATATTTACTGACATAATCAACAGTACAGTAAATGTTTGACAAACTGACAAATGAATGGGTGGAAGATTATCTTCTGATTACAAATTCGGAATACTGGATAACATATTTGATTTTTGGAGAAGAGTTCAGAAAACTTGTGAAATGATGAGTTAATTCTGTAATAATAAACAGTTACCATTTCACCCTGTGTCCTGAGCCTGAGGTGACTCCTGATGACACAGTACAGGTATTGAACTTGGCAAACTCTAGGAAGTCATTGTAATGGAGTCTGATTCAGTTGAGAAACACGATGTTGCAAAGATCTGGGTTCTGGTTCATTCTCTGCCATTAGCTGGGCACGTGATCATTAGAAAATCAAACTCATTCTTTGGGAAAACACCAAATGGTAGATGAGGCAAGCTTCTGCAGAGGGATGGGCTGTAGTCTTAGAGGCCGCAGGCAGTTGTGACTGTAGCCATGGCTGTGGTTGTGACTACAGGGTTTGTGGAGGCGAAGCTGAAGACAAAGAGTACATTCCCATCACCAAGCTGGACCACCTGGTCAAGAACAGGAAGACCAAGTCCCCGGAAGAAGTCTAGAGATCTACCTTTCTTCTTGCCCATTAGTGGGCATATTATTAATATGCAACCCTGCTGGTTGCATATGTCTGGGTGGCTGGAAAATGAACAAGGAGCCTCCCCCAACATTTAAGTGCTAGTATAAACACAGAGTGTTTTTTTAAGTAATTAACAGGTTTTATTCAACCGTAATCAATCATTCTGATGCTCAAATCTCTACACATTATCCAAGTAATCTTTGTAACAAACATATGCAATACTACTACCATGCCCTTTTACTTTCCTTCAGGGTTAAATCAAACAACTGAGAACTAAGTGTCTAAGAAAGTCAGTGACTTAGGTCACTCAGAAGTAGCTCCAACCAGCAGGGGTGGATACAGACTCAGAAAGTAGGGACATGATCATGTTTTATTTTTAAGTCATTTCCCCTGAGCGTAGTTTAGTCCAAGGCAACAAACAGTTCAATGAGCAAATTAATAATAGTTTCTAGTTGACAAAAAAAATCACCCAGTAGTTCTCAGCCTTCCTAATGCTGCAGCCTTTTAATTCAGTTCCTCATGTTGTTGACCCCAACCACGAAATGACTTCATTGCGACTTCATAACTGTAGTTTTGCTCTTGTTATGAATCATAATGCGGATCTGGTGTGCAACCCCAAAGGGCCGAGACCTGCAGGTTGAGAACCACTGACTTAGTTGCAAAAACATATGTGGATCAGCTTCAAAATACTCAAGGAGGGAGCAGAAAGGAGGGAGAGGGAAGATATGGAGAGGGGGACATAGTTGACAAACACACAGCTGTCTATAGTGGAGGATTATATCTTACATTTATTTATCTAGGCGGTAGGCAGCGTGCCATGACCTGCATATGAAACTAGAGAACAGCCCATCAGGAGTTGGCTCCCTCCGTTTCACCATGTGGGTCCTGAGGCCAGAACTCAGGTCACGGGCTTGACAACAAGCATCCTGACCTGCTGAGACCAGCCAGCCCATCATGGATGAGTCTTTTTAAAAATGATTTATTTTTATTCCATGTGCATTGGTGTTTTTGC
>JAQHUG010000065.1:199895-231769 GCA_028555095.1 Dicrostonyx torquatus
AATGCAGCCGGGCGGTGGTGGCGCACGCCTTTAATCCCAGCACTCGGGAGGCAGAGGCAGGCGGATCTCTGTGAGTTCGAGACCAGCTTGGTCTACAAGAGCTAGTTTCACGACAGGTTCCAAAGCCACAGAAAAACCCTGTCTCGAAAAACCAAAAAAAAAAAAAAAAAAAAAAAGAAACAATGCATGGCCAGTATTTAGAATAGTGCATAGCACATATATTAGGTCTGGGTAATATTTATTATTAATTTGAGTTCAGTAATGGCAGTTGTCATTTTCACTATGCCATTGAATCCCTGGGTCCGATTTTTTTAAGTTAAACATATAGCATATTTATAATTACTTATGGTATAAGGCCGTGCTAATTTAGACAGCTTTATTTTGAGAGTGAAGGAGAAATCCTAAAGCCGTAAATCGCAGAGGTTTCCCTTCTCCAATTTACTTTAATGCAGTAAATTATATAACAAGCGGCCTGCTGTTGAGTAGACAAACTGGAATACCTTCCCGTTGTAATTAATGCTTATAATTATTTCAGAACATGCATATACAGCATAGTGATTTACGCCTCTTGTAAACTGCAAGGGCGAGAAATAACCGCTTTCCCTTGCAACCTGGTAATTGGTTCAGGTGCGCCCCAGGTCGATTTCGATTGGCTCATAGAACGCACAAGCTCTCAGCCTGAGCTATTAGTGGCCAATATGGCTCCACATCTGGCCCCAGCAAGCCGCGCAGACACGTGGCTGCGTTAGGCAGGGCGGTTCTCGGGAGGACTTAGCTTTTCTTTGCGCCAGAGGGCGCCACCTATTCCTTCTTGCCAATGTCTCATTTCCCATGAATCCTACGAGCGGCCAATCAACTGACAGTCTCAATACCGCTTTCAAAGTCGGCGGGCCCTTTGCCCAATAGTCAAGCAAATGCCGTCCTAGCGTTAGATTGATGGCTAGATTCCCCAATCATCTGATAGATTCCTGGTAGTTCCACCTCCTGGGTGTGGGATTGACGACCCTGCCGACCAATTGGGAACGCCGGGTCGGCGGGTGGATGAACGCGACTGTCTGTAATGGCGGAGCGTGGCGGGGACGGAGGGGAAGGCGAGCGATTCAACCCGGGGGAGCTGAGGTAACGGGCGCCGTCTTTCCTCCCATCTCGGCGCGCTGGCGTCCCAGGGGCTGGGGCTGGCTGCGGAAGCCCCGGGGGACGGTGTGAGGACAGGAGCCGCGGCAGTCTGGGGCCGGCCGGACCGCGTGGGGCTGGCGATAGGGGGAAGGGAAGGCGGCTTGAATGAGAGCCGGGCCGGGGCTGGGCTGCGGCCTCCTGCGCGCGGCGGGGCGCACCCGTGTCCTTCGGGACCAGCAGCCCCGATCTGTGCGCCTCCGCCTTAGGCCGCACTCCCCGGCCTCGCCTGGCGGCCCCGGCTGCCGCTCCCCTCCGCCGCCCGGCCCGGCCGGCACTGCCCGAGCCGCCGTGGCCTCTTCCACACCCTCCGCGGCCTCGCGCCGGCCCGGCCTCCCGCTCCCCTTCCTCAGCCCGCCCTGCTTTCCTCCGGCCCTTGTTCGCCATTCCGTTTCTTTTGTGAGGGTTCGCAGCCCTGACCGTTTGCTGGGCCGCGACGGCTGCATCTTGAAAGCGCTCTCTTCCCCCGGATCCTCACCCCGGCTCTGAACGGGTTGCAGGCTCCTTTCGCGGGTCGGAGGCGGCGCCAGGCCTGTCACTCGTCCCCTTTAGTGGTCGAAGGAAATTCTCAGAGGGGTTGGGATGGTAGAACGGGTAAAGGTTGGAATGGTGGACTCAGGAAGTGGCTTGATGTGTCCGGTTCCCTAGCCTGCCACCTCGCTCTTTGCTACCCACGCGTTAGCCCTACGGAGGCAGTGACCTTTCTTCCTCTGGGACCTCCTCTCTCAGTGCCTGTGCAATCCGTAATTAAAGTTTGATCGGAGTGACCGGGAAATACCATCTCTTTGTAGGTGGTTTTTGAAGAGGAAAAAGGTGACTTATGTTTTTCTGTCTGTACATTTTTTTTTAATGTAAGGAAGAATTTCCATTTCAGATACTCAGCTCCCATTCTAAATCGTGCCGTTTTCCCAAAGGAAAACAGCAGTGTTGGTTTTGGGGACTCGTGTTTTCTAGAGTGAGGACTGAAAACTTTCTAAGGAAATGGAGATTAGTCTTGCTTGGAAGAAAATAATGGCTTTCGGGTTCAGAATGTCACACACAAAAATTCCCTCTTTGGCAGGAACCAGATTTTGTCTTATTTTTGAGGTGAATTCTGACCCCTTTTTATCCCCGTACGTGTGCAGTGAATGGCTGAAGTGCACTTTCAGGGTCTTCCAGTATTAGTGATAGGACGTTTGTTTTTGATTGTGGTCTCAAGAGGTTACTTTAGTCTCAGGGTCTTAGCGGAGCCTTGTGGAGAGTGTCTTCAACTTCACAGTTGCTAGTCTTGTGGACTCAATCCTGATAGTCTAGACTCTAGTCAGTATTGCAAAACTGGTTTTAATAAGGCTTTAATTAGATGGCCTGCTGCAAGTTGCAAGTATTTGGTACCTTAGCTTCTTGGCTTCGAAGTTTCTTATGGATCTATGTATGGTGGCCGACAATTGTTAATCCAGCATTCGGGAAGCTGAGACTGTTAGATTTCAGGCCAGCCTCGATTACTGTGACTCTGTGTCTCCTTGCTTTGTAGATAACATTGTAGAGGCTTTAGCACTGCTCTAGATTTATGATAAACTGGCTGCTTTGATGGCAGAAACTGGCCTTTGTCTTGTGTTTGCATCCCATATATGTTTCATAATAGTGTCTATCATACAGTCTGAAATTCAGTGTGTAGTAGATATGTGGTAATAAAACCAATATTGAGATGCGGTCACCTTATTCTACTACACTTATTATGCAGTCTGTGACAGTTACTGGCAATAAAGGAAAAAGTCCTATGTTCCCAAAGACCTTCCATTTTAGTTGAGGTTGGTCAAATTTGAAAGGAAACTGACCCCATCGAATGAGGAAGCAGCCTGCAGGTGGGAAGCATTCTGGAGCTAGTTGGCTGGGTCCCAGCTGACTGTTTCAATTGATTGTTTCCAATTTTTGCTTCCTATATGTAAGTAGGTAGCATCTTTAGTTCCTTGCTCATTCAGCTAAAGTGTTTTCTCTCAGAATTTTGCTTATCTAGATAGACTACTTCTAGAAAAATATATTTGTATTTTTAGGATGTTCTTTTGAAAAAAATTAAAGACATTTTTTCCTTGATGCACGTAGACTTCCCCCAAAATGCTGGAAGTTGGTGGGATCTCAAGTCGCTTGCAGTCTCTGAAATTCAGAGATCCTAATGTCATTCTCTGGTTGAGGGCCCTGAAAGTAACTTGCAGACAGTTTTTTTCGGGAGGTGCTTTGTTTACTACTAATAATGCTTAGGACAAGGTACTCCGAACCTGGATTTCCTTGCTGGTGAAAACAGGAATGAGAATACTCTGGCGTTACTATAAGCTAGCCATCGTAACAAGCTACTTTTTCTTTGTAAAGGTGGCGTTAAACTCACCTTGAGTTGTAAGAATTAAGAGAGTACAGAAAATGCCCATGTAACGGTGCTGGTGAAGAGGAAGTGTCAGGCTCATAGGCATTATTAACAGTGATGCACAGTACCCGTGTACTAAAAGAGCTGGCCACTGGCGGTAAAGGTCGGTGATAGAGGGCTTCATAGCATTTGCTGTGCTTGAAAGCTCAGATTAGGTAAAGAGGTCCAGAGAGGGCCCCGTGAGACAGACCCTAGAGGTGGGAACAGGTTGAGGTGACATTTGGGCTGAGTCTCAGTAACGAACAGTTGGATGTAGGAAGCACATGCCAAGCATGGGAACTGTAAGCATAAACTTCAGCTTAATAAAGTTGATGTATTTGAAGATCAGAAATACTGGAGTCTGGAAATACCCACAACATCCGGGTAAGAGCGGCCCGATTAGCCGGGCGGTGGTGGCGCACGCCTTTAATCCCAGCACTCGGGAGGGAGAGGCAGGCGGATCTCTGTGAGTTCGAGACCAGCCTGGGCTGCAGAGAAACCCTGTCTTGAAAAACCCCCAAAAAAGAAAAAAAATAAAATAAAAGAGCGGCTCGATAATAGCTGGGTAGTAACAACTGACATTAATATCAACAGCAGTAATTTAATAATAGCATGGGACGCTAATGTTAATGTAATAACAGTACTGAGTGGCTGGTGCTTTAAAGCTCTTCCAGGTGCTTCATCTGTTACTGAGTCCTCTAGGTTTTGGTGAGGAAGTGTTGAAGTAATGTATATAAAGATCTCGGGACATATTCTGCATGTAACTGGCATCAGAAAATAGTAACCTTAGGCTATTGCAGCAGGAAATTAGTGGCAGATTTTAAACAGAAATCTAGGAAATTAACTAAGTGCCTTATATAGGTGAAGCTCTATGAGACATTGGGAGTAATTGAAAGTGCTAATACAATTTTCTGTATGTTGACTGTTATCTTATATTGTTTGACAGGGTTATCTCATTGAACAGAACTATGGGGTAGCTTTCATTTGAAGTCTGCATTCATTTCTGTGGTAGGAAATTCAGATTTGGAAATTATTGTAACTAGCCTGACGAATAGAGCGGGTATGGCTTGGTGGTTCTAGAGGCTCAATGCTTGCTTCCCCCTCCTTGCCCCAGCCCCGCCCCGAGTCAGGGTGTCTCTGTAGCTTTGGTTGTCCTGGAACTAGCTATTGTAGACCAGGCTGGCCTTGAACTCAGAGAGATCCGCCTGCCTCTGCTTCCGAAGTGCTGGGATTTAAGGCGTGCACCACCACCGCCCGGCTTCAATGTTTGACTTTAAGTTAGGCAGGAGATATGAATTCCAAAGAAAGAAATACTGTAGGTTTTTTGAAAAAGGAAAAATTCACCAAAAGAATATTTGATATTAAGGTACATTCTTTTTTTGTATTTTTGTTTATGTTTTTTGAGACAAGAGTTTCTCTGTGTAACAGTCCGCCTGTCTCAGCCTCATACTCCCAGAGATCCGCCTGTCTCTGCCTCCTGAGTGCTGGGATTAAAGGTGTGCACCATCAAATAGAAAAAACAACCCCACTCCAAAGAAAGAAAGAATATTATTGTTAATCTAGTTTTTTGGGTATGGAAATTTGGATTGTGTGTAATGTACAGACTTAGTTTAGCTACCTAGAAGATCTGGGTAGGTGCTCTAATTGACTTTGGCAAGTTGAAGCTTAATAATAGTTTTTTTAAAAAAATTATTTATTTAGAGATAAGGGTCTTTGGTTGCCTAGATTGGACTCAAATTTATGATCCTATTGTTTCCCACACACACACACACACAAGATCTCACTATGTAGTTTGTTTGTCCATCTGTCTGTCCTTCCTTCCTTCCTTTTTTTTTTTTTTTTTTTTTTAACAGCAAGGTTTCTCTATGTAGCCCTGGCTGTCCTGGAACTTGCTCTGTAGACCAGGTTTGTCGTGAGCTTGCAAAGATACTTCCGCCTCTGCCTCCCAAGTGCTGGGATTAAAGACCTGCATCATTATGCCTGACCTGCCTCTGTCTTTGAATAGCTAGGATTGTAGGCAATAACCACCATGTCTGGCAGTAATAAAAATAATTATTGTAGGTTCTGTGTCTCATCCTTGTATGATAGCTTTTGTATAGTATCACCAAGGTATGCATTGGTTCATATGAGTAGGATTTTTTTGTTTGTTTGTTTGTTTTATTTTTCTTTGTATCCCTGGCTGCCTAGAATTCACTCTATTTAATAATAGACTGGCTTCAAACTCAGATCTGCCTACCTCTGTCTCCCAAGTGCTGGGATTTAAAGGTGTGCACCACTATGTCTGGCCATATGAGTATTTTTTTTAATTACTTATTTTTATTTCATGTGCTTCAGTGTTTTGCCTGCTTGTATGTCTGTGAGGGTGTTGAATCCTTTAGAAGTGGAGTTGAAGAGAGTGGCCAGCTGTCATGTGGGTGCAGGAATTAAACCCAGGACCTCTCAGAGGAGCCAGTGTTCTTATCTGCTGAGCCATCTCTCAACCCCTCATATGAGTATTTAATGGGCCATACTGTGTCTAGACCTGACAGTGTGCTGGGGAAATGAGTGAACAGAATTTCTCTGAAAGGATTTATAGGACATTGACATTTTAATTCTTGCTTAACCACTGAACCAGCTGTGGGCCTTGGCCACGGACACGGTATTTCACTTTTGTGTGCCCTAGTTCCTTACCGTAAAATGGGGATAATGGTAGTGTTCACCTCATAATCTCATAGAAGTGTTACTAAGCCAGCAGTATTTGAAAAGAGCATAGTATACTCCCTGGCACGTTGTCAGCACTTCTAGGGATTTTTTTTTTTAATCACTTGGTGCAAAGGTAAATAATAGTACTGTTGTTTGTTTGTTTGTTTTGAGGCAGGGTTTCACTGTGTTATCCCTGGCTATTCTGGATCTCACAGTGTAGAACAATCTGGCCTTCAACTCAAAGACATCCATCTGCTTTTGCCTTCCGAGCTGGGATTAAAGGCGTGCACCACCACCACCCAGCTATTAATTATGACATTAGATATTTACTCAAATGCCATGGAGAGACTACACTAAGATATTTGGCCATAGCTTGTGGTGGAGGGTGCAGTGAAGGGAAGATGCACAATACTTGAAGTGTCTTAAACTACTTCTACTCTCTTCTAATAAAAAGAAAATTCTCATTACATAGTATTTTTTGTGTGTGTGCCTTGATGTATATATGAAAGTCAGGACACTTGTAGGAATTAGTTAATCCTGTCATGTAGATCCCAGGGATCAAATTCAGGTCATCAGGCTTGACAGCAAGTACCTTTACCTGCTGAGCTGTTTCACCAGCGCTCCATCCTCCCTTAAAAACTTCAATCTCAGCACTCAGGAAGCAGAGACAGATGAGTTTGAGGCCATTCCAGTCTACATAGTGAGTTCTAGGACAGCTAGGGCCACGTAGAGCAGTAAGTGCCTTTACCTGTTGAATCTTTTCACTGCCCAAAACATTATATATTTATTATTAGATTGAAGTTGTATACTCTTGGTTGGAATATGTGGGCTGTTCCTCTCAGTCATATCCTTAGACAACGTTAATTATGATAATCTGGTATTGCTTAATTTTCTGATTTGCTTTTCATTCTGCCTTGTGACTATACATACTGTTGTGGGAAGATATTTTAAAATCATCTAAATTTCCTCATTTTCATTCACATCTCATTTTACCATGCAATTGCAAAATAATGGCTTTCCAACTCTTGCTTGCACTTGAGTCCTTTAAAAGTTGCTCTATTCAGTGTTGACTACTTTTGTAGTTTTGAGAAACTCTTCACTGTTCTTCCATACAGGATGGCTCAACAGCAGGCCTTGAGGTTCCGAGGCCCAGCTCCCCCACCAAATGCAGTGATGCGGGGCCCGCCACCTCTCATGAGACCTCCTCCTCCTTTCGGCATGATGAGAGGCCCTCCTCCACCACCCAGACCCCCCTTTGGACGGCCTCCTTTTGATCCTAATATGCCACCAATGCCTCCCCCAGGAGGAATACCTCCACCCATGGGCCCACCACACCTCCAGGTAAAGAATATAGAGGTTGCCATTTTTTGGTTGGCATCAGAATCAATTTTATATATAGGTTTTGTCTTAAAAACTTAATTCTATTTATTTTTGTTTAAAGATTTTTCTTAATGTGTATGAGTTTTGCCTACGTGTATGTATATGTACTGCATGTGTGCCAGATACCCACTGAGGCCAGAAGCCTGTATCTGATACCCTGAATCTGGAGTTAAAGACAGTTGGAGGCCACTGTGTGGGTGCTGGAAACCAAGCCATCTTTATAGAATCTAAAGATTTTATTTCATTTTTTTAAATGTTTTATATTTTAAAGTGTGTGTGTGTGTGCGTGCGTGCGTGCACCCACAGGAACTACAAGAGGGTATCCAATACCTTCTGATGCTGGAGTTAACAAGCAGCTGTGAACCACTGGACATGGGTACTGGAAACCACGCTTAGGTTCCCTAGAAGAGGAGCAAACATTCCTGACTACTGACTTGGTTCCTGTTTTTTATTTTTTGGAGACAAACTCTCTATAGCTCAGGCTGGCCTTGAATTTACTGGTTTCCAGTAAGTTCAATTCCCAGTGCCAGGACCAGACCAGAATACAAGAAGCCCGAAGATAGAGTGGACAGTTGTTTTCAGTATTTGTGACACTCACTGACATTTAAAATTAGTTTTATTACTACTGTAGGAAAAATAGGATAGGAAAATACCTATATAGCTACATTTTTCTTGAAGTAAATAATGAAGGGTTATTTCTGTGTGATTTTGTAAAATAATGTTGTTACTAGCTACTGTGAATGAGTTTAGATCATTGATAAGCTTAGTATTTAAACGTAGGGACTTGGGATATAGCTCAGGAATAGAACAATTGCCTAGCATGCACAAGGCCCTGGGTTTGACTCCTACCACCACAAAAACAAAACATGAAAATAAATCACCAGAATATTCTAAAAAGTCAACTTTTTTTAAAGCAATCCAGTGTATGAAAATGCAGTGAAATATAAAGAAAAAAAGTTTACCTATGATGATATAACCTAGAATTAGCTCCTGTCAATATTTTGACATTCTTGTTCCTAATCATTTTTATTAAAGATTAATCATTTTGCTTATGCAGTATCCGAATGTATTTGAGCAGACAACTTCTTGCTTTTATAGTTCTTTGCTTTTGTGTAGAGGTATGATTTAATAATAACTTGGAGTTTATAAGTGACCATATTGTTCTTGTGCATTCACAGAGACCACCTTTCATGCCTCCACCCATGGGAGCTATGCCTCCTCCTCCGGGTATGATGTTCCCACCAGGAATGCCTCCTGGGACTGCTCCTGGTGCCCCAGCACTGCCTCCCACTGAGGAGATATGGGTAGAAAATAAAACTCCAGATGGGAAGGTAAATTACAAACATATTCAACTTGTTATTTCCATGGTGCCAAAGTAGTGAAAATTTGATAGATTGAGATTGTAGTACTTCTGTTCATTAAGGATGAGCCTCCAGCAGGGGCTGGGGTATGATTCCAGAAGACCTGGCTGCATTAGATTTTGCTAGAGTTACAAGGTTGCATGGAGCTTGTATTTTAAATGATGTACCACAGATTCTCAAGACTATTTTAGGCATGGGAATCATTTGCAAGGATCAGCGTGTAGTTGAACCATAGTAGCTGAGACTACGGTGAAAGAATACAAAACTAACAGGAGAAGATGCCTGAGGTAAAATGTGACTAAGGGAAATAGACCTCAGCTTCCCACAGTCCCCTTAAAGAATGTGTGCTTCATTTTCTTCAGAGTAGAGTGGTGGCCACACATAAGAAGTTTTTCTAGCCGCATGCTCACCTGAACCTAGAGGTTTTCTGTGGGGTTTTTATTAGAGGTTGGTCATACAGTACCATTAGTCTGGCATTTCCTAAAATTCCAGACTCCCAGAAGAAAAACAGACTTTCAGCATAGCTGCATCATTTGCATACACAGTTTAGGCACAGTGCACAGCAACTTCAACTCCAGTTCTCAACATACTAGCCAAAGGCCAATATTGTCAGCAAGGCTTTCCTCTAATTGTAGTCTCAGGCCTTCTTTGTTAACTTCTTTTGCAAAATACTACATTAGCTTTCCTTTGTGTCTTATAGACACATAGACTCATATGAGTATTTTGTAACCTTCTCTAAAGTTACTTTAAAAATCTTTTAAGACAAAATATAGTAACGTTATTTGTAAATCAGATATTGTGATGATCACTCCCCCCCCTCCCCTTCCTTTGCAGGTTTATTATTACAATGCTCGGACACGTGAATCTGCGTGGACCAAGCCAGATGGAGTAAAGGTTATTCAGCAATCAGAACTGACACCTATGCTTGCAGCCCAAGCGCAGGTTCAGGCCCAGGCTCAGGCCCAGGCCCAGGCTCAGGCCCAGGCCCAGGCACAAGCTCAGGCCCAGGCACAAGCTCAGGCCCAGGCACAAGCTCAGGCCCAGGCACAAGCACAGGCCCAGGCACAAGCACAGGCCCAGGCACAAGCACAGGTGCAAGCACAAGCAGTAGGCGCTCCCACCCCGACAACCAGTAGCCCAGCACCTGCAGTGTCTACTTCAGCACCATCATCCACCCCGTCCTCCACGACAGCTACCACAACAACTGCGACTTCGGTTGCACAGACAGTATCAAGTGAGTATCGGCCTAGTGTGGGTTTGTGTTTAGGGGTGTGAAAACCAAATAAATACTGTATTCTAAGAAGGTAATTTCTGGCATTACCTTTGATGTTACTTAAAATGTTTTGACATTAAAATTTCTGAGTTAGAGAAAACCAGGCGTTTGAGTAGAAGTACTCTTACTTGCCCAAGTGTAGTTCTTGAAGTTAAACTGTAAAAGTGTAGCTGTATTAATTGACCAACACTAGTGACTAGGGAATTACAATTGTGTTCGATCTTATTTTATAGTGTTTTTAATTGAAGCTTGAACAAAGGTCAACAAATGAGGACTGATGTGGTCTATGGGATTGGTAGGGAAGTTCTGAGGCAGGACAGTTTATATTGGTCAATAGACTGCGGGAGAGCAAGCCCAGGGGCTGGATAGTTTTAAAAAATCAGACAGATGTTCTGGAATGTTCTTTAGGTGCTAGGTCTAGGTGATACTGAAGTGAGAAGACTGTTAGGAATTTTTCTTTTTTAGAGATGGTGGGCCCTGAGTAAATTCTTTGTAAATGCAGTGGGGATTGACTTAGAAACAGTAAGAAGGAAAAAAATTTTCAAGTATATAGTTACATCCCAAGACTTAAAACTTTAAAAAATAAAAACGAGAATGTATACATACCAGATATAAGGGCTGAAGAGGAATTTTTTTTTTTTTTTTTATAAAACAACTATTCTGTATGTTGGTGGACTCACTCTGGAAACAGATTGGGCCAGGACTCTTGAAATAATCTTGGTGTGATCATTGTTACTGCATTGTACTGACTAGGTTTCTTTATATGGGATATTCCTGTTGTTTTACTGTCTGGACAGTGGATGAGGAAAAACAAGCCACATGTTATACTTGGTAGCTTCAGAAGCTTGGGAATCAGTAGTGTAAAAAATATTTAAATATACAATCATAATGGATTCAAGTTTGAATATACCTTATTGATTAAGGAAGTAAGGTATGTGTATAGGCACATATGTGCTCCCCTTCCCCCCAGCCCTGGTGGTTGAACCCAGGGCCTTAGGCATACCAGACAAACACTCCACTGCTTAGCAATGAATCCCGCCTGGAGACAGATTTTAGACATTATTTAATATTTTTAGACAAACTGGGGGAGACGTATGAAACAGGAAAACATAGATGTTTTACAAGTATAAATCGTAAATGGAAGGAAAGTGGTGCTGCCTAACTAACTATATTGTGATCTTTTGCTTATGGTTTTTATGCTTGAGTGTCCAAGGCAGAAACCTGCCAGTGACTTATGGAGATCATGGTGGTAATGGAAGGCAATGTAGCTCCTCTCTGGAGACTCCTGTTGCTTAAGGTCTCTCTGGCTTGGGAAGGATGGTACTTCATTTGCTTTAAGGGGTGTGGTAGGCATTTCAGTTGTCCTGTGTATGCTCCTTTTCTGAGTGTTCCAACCTTTCCTGCTGTAATTGTCCTTTTGAAAGGACCTTTATTCTCAACATAAAATAACAAAGTCAGTGCTCTCTTTGCTGCTAGAGTACCAGTTTTTATATTTGTGTCTGAGTATTTTGGTGCTGTGGTTCTAGTCTATTTCTCCACTTTTTGTACATGGTCACTTGTCTTGTTAGAATCCCACCCTGAGTTAAATAGCATGGGTTGAGATATAGCACGTTGGTAGTTATTTGAGCACATGGAACTCATAAGAACTTATTGATTGGTCTTTCTCCCAGGTTTCCCTTTGACTGTCCCTCTAAGCAAGTTCAAAATACCCTGCTGTGGAACGATGAGTGCATACTATTGCCATCTCCTTGATTGCAATCTTTTTTGCTTGAACTTTTATATCCCTATAAACTCATTTTCTTGGCATTGGTGCTTTGGAACATAATTTTAGTAATATGAATACAAGTGATACTTTAAAATTAGTTCTGTAAGCTAGAGTATAGATCTGTGGGTACATGGGACTAAGCATTCAAATGATTTATTTTACTTGAAGTTGAGCATAGCTCAATTTTTGAAAGTTTATGGAAACTGATCATAAAGTCAACTCAGAAATTGGGAAGAAAATAAGTAGACATTATACTGGTCTACAGTTGTTGAATGGTGTATCTATGGGACTGGGCAAATGTTGCATTACTTTGTATTTTTCATACTGTTATAAATTATATTAATATGATACTGTACCCTAAGGCTAGGTCTATGCTAGACCAACAATTCATTCCTGGGCCCCTGAAGATACTTGTTTGGCCCTGCTGTCTATTTAGCCAAGGTGAGTTCCTCATTAACAAGTATGAAATTACTCACATCTTCCGAGCCTAAGTGAGTTTTTCATTTTTAGAAGCTAGAAGGTGGTAATGGACAGATTTTTGTTGTCAGATGGACAATACAGTTGGGTGGTTTGTATCCAGCTCTGTGCTTTTATTTAGAATTGAAGTTGCTTAAAGATTGGGAAACCACTGTTATTAATTTGGCGAGTTTATTCTTAGTCTAATACAGGTAGAGTTTGATACTTTGCCTTTCTTTAAAAAAATGACTGAAATCCAGTGAATTATCACACTGGATTTTTTTTTGGAACTAGGTAAATTATAAATAAATCCTATGTTTTAGTGAATGAGCTAAAACCTTAGAATTGTGAAGTATAGATTTATTGATCATTTCTACTTTAAATGGGAATTGTAGAGATGAAGTGTTTTATTTTAAATAGTTAAAAATATTAGCAGAACCCAGATTACGCTGAATTTTACAATTCACCTGGATATACTATAGATAGGAAATATGTAAAATATTTTCTTAAATTTTGAAGTAATTAAAGAAAACGTGAGATGTTTTCTGTCCATTCATTCATAGCTAGACTTTAGTTGTTTACACATTCTTGTTCCCTCTGTTCTTACTTGCTTAGATAGTTAATTCATCACATGAACTCTTTATTTACATTTATGAAATTATGCTAATAGTATGAGAAGACACAGTTATTCATTTTCCAACTCCATTTTGTCTGCATAAGTGTTGCCCTACTCAGCAAAGAAGTACAGACTTCGTGACCCTTCTTTACTCAAGGCTTCCTGTTGGAATGCCTGGTGTCTTGCTCACCTGCGTTTTCTGAACACTTCCTGTTGCTTTGTCCTCTTTGCCTTTTACTACTTGCTCATTTCCTCCTTGGGCTTCTCTTTCTTTGAGATCTTGACTCTGTAAGGTTTATTATTTCAATGCAAAATTTTCTGTACCCTCCTTGTCTATGAATGAACTGTGTCTTGATTACATTCTAGTCTGCTTACCTCATTTTTTTTTTTTTTTTGCTTGAATTTCATTTTGCTGACTATTTTCAAGCTTCTTGAAGATGGATTTTGTGAAACATTTTTGCAGTGTATGGGATAATGGGCCTTTAAATGCTGAATGAATGAGTGATAGGTGGGTGAATACAGTAAAAAGGTTCCCGAAGGAGTGATACATGTTTTTTCTTTTATCAGCACCGACAACACAGGACCAGGCTCCAAGTTCTGCTGTCTCAGTTGCCACGCCTACAGTTAGTGTATCAACTCCTGCTCCTACAGCCACACCTGTGCAAACTGTACCCCAGCCGCACCCCCAGACGTTACCTCCTGCTGTTCCTCATTCAGTACCTCAGCCAGCAGCAGCAATACCTGCTTTTCCACCAGTAATGGTGCCTCCATTTCGTGTTCCCCTTCCTGGCATGCCAATCCCACTTCCAGGTAAACAACAGATTGCAGTTGCTTTTCTAGCTGTTTTCACATTGTCAGTCTGTTCTCATGTGTCTGTTACATTTGAATTTTGCCTTGAATCTCACCTGCTTGAAACGTTTTTGAAAGATTCATGGCTAACTGCGATATTTTTTTTCCTAAGTTTTGGTAAATGTCTTTTTGTTGTTGTTTACATATCTTAAAATTAGAGTCACATTTAAAACTACACTTATTTTGGATAATAACCTCAGTGAAAGAAATGTTTTTTTTTTGTTTCTAAATGTGTTCTAAATGTAATTTTTAAAGGAATTGAGTCTATAAAGTTGATAAGTTACAAGCTATAACAGCTAGCACAGGTTAAATAATGTACACAGTATATTGTTCTAACACATGCATTCAGTCTTAAGTTTTGAACCATTTTAGGAGGTAGGTACACAGACAGGTTAAATTACTTGTCCAATGTCACCTAGCTAAAGGATAGGGTTAGGTATCGATCTGGTACCCTCCAGATCCGGGTACCAAGCTCTTAATAATTACGTTGTACTGGGACGAAAATGTGAGTCAGTTAAGTGTGAATAGATTGGTGTAAGACAAATCAGAAGGTTTCTTTGCAACAATTATAACATGTATTATTTAAAAGTTTGTTATGGCAAATTTGTGTGTGTTGTTGTGATAAGAAATTATGAAGACTAGAGAAGGAATTAAAAGACTTGTGGGTAAGTCTTCCGTCAGGGGTTGCATAATAGTGTTGGGCATTCTGACTTGAGTGCGTTTGCTGTTGTCAAATGCCTGGATTTAATCCATGATCCATGATTTATTCTTTATGTGTTGTAGTGAAAATAGTGATACTGTAGACAAGTTCACAAGGCTAGTTTGGTGAGGGTGAAGAGAACCCGGCTTCTATCTCTAAGTTTGACACTTTTCCTGAGATTACTGCCATTTTATTCTATTGGGTCCTGTGTAAAAATAGAGGTGTGCTACAATGCATTTAAATAATAAACATTTGCAAGAACTAAAAATTAAGAATGATTTTTATTCTAATAAAAATCTTTTATACATTATTGATGTACTAAATAAATGTCCTATACATGAAGGTGACAAAACTAGTTATTTAAAAATAAGAAAAACAGAAGTTGTTCAGTACTAAGGATTGAGTTAAATTTAAGAGAATCTGAGTACTTTCTTCAGCTGCTGCTTACTACTACTATTGTTATTATTTATTTATTTATTTATTTTTGAGACAGGGTTTCTCTGTGTAGACCTGGCGGTCTTGGAACTCTCTCTGTAGCTCAGGCAGGCCTCACACTCATAAAAATCTACTTGCTGAGTGTTGGGATTAAAGGTGTGTGCCAGCTCCCAAGCAGCATCTTATTTTTGTGGGGAAGTAGCAAATGGGGTATAGTTTGACATTTGTCAAAAGTTCATTGTTTTTAAAAAACATTTATTATTGAGAGATTTAGTGTCTTGCCGTGTAGCCCATCCTAGCCTAGTGTTCACTTTTCTAGTCGTAAACCGTGAAATGGTGGTCTCCTTTATGGTTACGACAGTGGTTGGGGCCAACTCCAGGTTTGAGTATGGAAGTGCTGAGCTGTTAATTTGTGGGGACAGACTGAGAGGTAGTATGGTGATGCTTTCACACTATTTTAAGAGACCATTGTCTTCTGAAAGGATTCTTGCTTTGTTGTAGTGTTCCTACTTGGAGCAGAGAAAAGGCAGAGGGTATAACACACACACTAGCAAGATTTGTGTGGAATGTGGAAGTTTGCCAGATTCTTCATTTTCATACTTCACTTTCTAAATTTAGGATAGGTAGTGATGACCACAAAATCAAGATGATACTTTTGAAATTTGGAAATAAATAACAATAAATGGCAGCCACTAATAACACTTTGTAACTGGAAGGAAACTTGGCCTCCCCCGTCTCTGTCTCTCTCACTCTTCTTTCCTCTCTGTGTGCGCATTGTGGAGTGTGTGTTTGTGTATGTGTGTGTTTGTGTGTGTGTGTGTGTGCGCGCGTGTGTGTGTGTGCGCGTGCACGCGCACGGGAGTACAGTTTTGGGAACTGAACTCAGGGACTTGTGCATGCTAGGCAAGTGCTATATTCCTGAGTTATACTTCCAGCCCAAGAAAACTCCAACTGGGTAGCAACTGGGCTGTCCAAGATACCAAAATTCTTTGGAGGGTGTGTTATAGAAAGTAACAGTAATATTTGTTGGTACTATGGTATTTTTGATTCAATAGTCATCTATTTTTCTTGTTACCCTTTTCTTAAGTTCTACAAATTAGTTTAGTGAAAATGACCAAAACACTTAATTTCTCCTCCCTGTATTTTTTATTCTGTATAATTAGATCCTATCTTTTTTCTATCTTAATGTCAACTTTGAGTTAAGATAAATTGGAAGGTTTTTGTTTGTTTTAAATGATTTTTCAAGACAGATTTCTAGCCCTGGCTGTCCTGGAATTCACCTTGTTGAATAGGCTGGCCTTGAGCACACAGAGATCCGCCTGCTTCTGCTTCCTGAGATTAAAGGTGTGTGCCATGGCCTGGCTAAATTGAAAGGAGTTAGTGGTTTTTTGTTTGTTTGTTTGTTTTTTGGTTTTTCAAGACAGGGTCTCTCTGTAGCTTTGGAGCCTGTCCTGGAACTAGCTCTTCTAGACCAGGCTGGCCTCAAACTCACAGAGATCCCGCCTGCCTCTGCCTCCTGAGTGCTAGAATTAAAGGTGTGTACCACTGCCACCCAGGAATTATTTGTATATTATTTATTTTGCAGCTTGAAATTCTTTAAAATAGCTTCGTCTGGTTGTAATGAGGATAATTAAGTCAGAGATAAACATGGTGAAGGAAAGTAGTGGAAGAATTAGATGAAATACAGGAATAAGAGGTAGGATTTGCCGGTGGTAACAGATTAGGGTTAGGGGTGTCTGTTTCTAAAACTGAAATCTTATCTGCAATTTTAAGAAATTTACTGTCATTGATGTCAGAATTATCCAAAATGCTAAGTGGAATTTTCTAATTTCCTAATAGAGCATATTTTGAGGACAGCATAATTTGTAGGAAAATTGGGCAAAAGCTCCCCCTTTAAAAAAAAGGTTAGTATTTCAGATATGTGGTTATTTTGTGAGTATTCATAATATGCTTGTAATTGTCAGGGAAAGCCTTAGAGTTATTGGTTTAGCTTATAGTCAGGTAGAAAGACTAGAGTTGGCCCTTTTTATCATTTGTAGTTATGTCTGAATATGAAGATTTGATTCATTTTAAGTTATATAGTGAAAAATTTTTTGGAGTCTAGTTTACAAGAATAGAAATGGGAATAAAGTATGTATATTCTAAGGGAAGTGGTGGTTTAATAGTTTGGTGATCCTGTAGATTGCAGTATTCATATTAACTTAATATTTACAGCCTGTAACTTCTTTAGTGAAGTGAATTTTTCTTTGCTTTGTTTCAACATTAGGGAAATAAAGCTACATATAGAGCTTTCTTCACTCAGCATGCTTTGATAATTCAGGGGTTTTATTTTAAGTTAGTAGAAAGTTTAGTGTTAATATCCTTTATGTGAAATGGTAAAGAAATTAAAGACACTTCAAAATTGTGTGCATGCATGTGCGTGTGTGTCCAGTTTAAATTGTTTGAAAACATAGTTTACTTTCTGGATTAGGAGAGACTTCTTTTCCCCACCTTCAATAGGATTTAATAAATAAAAATAAACTAGGATTTTAATTTTTTAGATTTGTGGTACCAAACTAAGTTGAGTTTTTTTCCAGGTACAAAAAAAATTATTTCCCCTGTATTCTTCAGACTTTTAAACATTTTGAAATTCACATTCAATTTTGAATTGAGTTTTCCAGCTTTTCTTTTCCCATCACTGTAATGTAATCCTTCTCAAAACTGTACGTAATATCTGTTCTTAATACACGGGCTGCTGTAGCCAGCAGAGTGATAGAGGTGGCTGCTGTTCCCAGCAGACAGTGACTAAGAAAATTAAAGGGATGAAGTGTAGTCTTGGCCTGCCTCCACAGTGTTCCATATTCGTGCCATTCCATGTTGTGGGCACCAAGCAGATATTTTGACACTAGTTGAATGCTACTCTCTCCATCTATGCTTTTGTTTTCACCATTATTTGCAGTGGGATATTTGAATCCATTTTATTCCTTATTTCTTATTTCCCCTGCCCCTCTGCCCTGTCTTATCCTTTCTATTTTTGCATAGTTGTGCTCTATTCTTCAGACCCAGCATGTAGTTTCAAATGAACATCAGCATAGCAAAAGTACCTTGTCAGCACAGTGCTGCGTGCACTGCCTTTTACTGTCCTGTAAGCAACCACAGCTGGATTTGGTGTCTGGTGGGAAAAGTTCCCACATGAGAATTTATTACATATGTGTAACAAAGGGGTTTTCTTTCGTTGAATTTAAACTTTGAGACTCCTTCAGATGTGAGAGCTGGTAGGTAATTGATGTTATAGTTTAGAAATAGAATCATTGGCTTTGGCACCACTTCCCACAAAATGTCAACTACTATTTTATTCCATTCTTGGTCTTTCTCATTGGAAATAGATTCTAAATTGTAGTGGTAAAATAGTTCCCTGAATCCCAGTGGTAGCCGACATACAATGGCAGCTTTCCAACCAATGCTTGCTTATCCATTTTACAGGTGTAGCAATGATGCAAATAGTCAGCTGCCCGTATGTAAAGACAGTCGCTACCACCAAGACCGGTAATTTTAAAACATCTTAGTTTGTTTTGTCTGTAAGTTGGCATGGTAGTGAATGTTGTTGTTTATCCTTTTGTTTATTTTTTTGCCCTAGTGAGTGGAGCTTAAAAAATATTTTTCTTTTTAATGAGCAGTTTAATTGCAGTTATCATATTTGGCCAACACTTCCCAATTGACTGTAGTATTAGTTTCTTTGGTTCACAAAAGCAAATGAGGTCAGATCATTTTATATCTTAATTTATGTAATAAGTGTAAACAACTTCATTCTCATATTCATAACATTTAATTTTATTTTTGATGTATGTTTTTAAGTTAAATATAAAATGTCATTTCCATGTGTAAAATGATGTGATTATGCTTGCATGCAAGTGACTATGTGTGTGTGATATTTGTATATAGCATATGTTTGCATTTTAAAGTGACCAAAGTAAGACTGACTAGAACCTAGATCCTAGGATTTTGTTTTCCATTTGGATTCTTGTATCCATATGTTAACAGTATTTTAAATAATACCGGCTTATTTAGCATTATGAAAAACAAAAATTGTGGCTTGTCTTTTAAAAATAGATTCTGTCTCTGACTTTTTAAGGAAAAGGATGATAGTCTATGGTTTATCATTTGCAGTTATTAAGTCATTTTTCTTTAAAACGAAGAATTTTTATTCTGAGAAGTAGGGAATTTGTATTGGGAATTACACTCAGAGAATTGTTATTTCTTTAGAATTTGAGAACTTAAAAAAGTATATTTAGTATATCATGGTATTTAGACACTGTCATAGAGGACACCTAAACTTTTGACTGTTCCTAAGGTTTAATTTTTGGATCCAGTTTCCACATCCAGTTGAGTTTAGAGTCAAAAGGCAAAGGAGATAGGGTGACTGATATTTAATTCACCTTTTATATACTATTCTTGTACTAAGTATTAATATTAATACTAGAAGGATTTAGCTCGTGGTTTTATTTAGTAGTTGGATCTAACTTTTTATTATTCTTTTTTAGGTGTATTACCAGGAATGGCCCCTCCTATAGTACCCATGATACATCCCCAGGTTGCTATTGCAGCTTCACCTGCTACTTTAGCTGGAGCAACAGCAGTTTCTGAGTGGACTGAATATAAAACGGCAGATGGGAAGACATACTATTACAATAATAGAACACTAGAGTCAACATGGGAAAAGCCCCAAGAACTGAAGGAAAAAGGTATAGTTGTTTTGTGACTTAGGACGTAGTATGTAATAAGTAGAATGCTATTTGGAATTCATACTTTGTAAGCTACAAAATAATTTTTAAATGTTCATGCTTATTACACATTTTTCAGTTATGAAGCATTGTATAATTATATTGTCCTTATGGAGACTGATAGCACTGATTAACAAAATTTAAGTCTTTGGCATTTAGTATGTAGCAGGTTTATAATGCTGCATGTTATGAGTCCTTGCTTCTCCGCAGCATAGTTCAGTATTTTATGGGTAGTTGATGCAGGCGATAGACATGACCTGAGAATATGTTCTCTTGAAGTCAGCAGGTTATAGAGTTTTCTAATTATATTAGAGACAATACGAAGAAGTACATTTTATGTGTATGGTTATTTAGAAATAGAACATCTCAACTGCTTCCTCTGCAAGTTCTTTTAAAAATTACAGAAAACTGTTGAATGACATTGTCTTAGTTATTTAACAGAAAAATTAGATGAGAAGATTAAAGAGCCAATTAAAGAGGCAACTGAAGAACCACTGCCAATGGAGACAGAGGAGGAAGATCCTAAGGAGGAACCTATAAAGGAGATAAAGGAGGTAAAGGGCCAAGGCATGCTAAATTTGGGGCCAACCTGTGTTGTTTGTAGTATCTACACAGAACTGAACATGTATTTGGTGAATATTACAACAGTTTCAAATTTGACTATTGAAATTTTGAGGTTCTTTGAAGTTTCTAATATTTTTCCCTTTGAAAGGTTCATTAATATTTTAGGTGTAATAACTTCTGTTTTAAAGTGTGCGTGTGTTTTCATTGCATATGTGTGTGAATACTCTTGGAGGCCAGAAGAGGGTGGGTGTCAGATGCTTGAATCTGTAGTTACAAAAGCAGTATTAATTGCTTCATCTGGGAACTGAACTCAGGTCCTTGGGAAGAGCAGTACACATCCTAACAGCTGAGCTATAGCTCCAGTCCCTTCCTTTTTATACTTAACTGAGGTCCATTGAAAGGTAAGGTTTTGAGCTAGAGGTTGAAACTAATCTCCAGCCTCTTGACCTGCAGACTGGTTCATGTTAAGGTTAGAAGTACAATTTACTGTTTGAAGAATGTTGAGTATATTTCATCTGCCCTCCCACTGTCCACTTAGTGTGGAGTGGTCCCTGTGTAATCTTGAGTTCTGGTTTGGGGAGCTTCTTTTATTCTCTGAGATGACAATGATAGCCATGTTTCAGCACTACAGAAGTTAGTAGAAGTAAGAAACCATATTAAAGGAAGCGGTCTCCTAATTTTCTCTATTCTAGTTATTTCTGTTGTAAGCACATGGCTAGTCTGTCTGTGATATAGGGCCAGTTGCTACTGCTTGTTTCTGCTGATATGAGTGAGATTCAGCTCTTAATGTAGGGCAAGGATGTAGGATTTTATAGAAATTCCTACTCAGGATCTTACAGTTCTTACAATAGGTCTTGGGTTAGTTTCCATTTGAGGTATTTGTGATACTTTATTTTTTATTTGTCGTTTACTATTTATTTAATAAAATACTATTTCTCTTAGGAGCCCAAAGAAGAAGAGATGACTGAAGAAGAAAAGGCTGCCCAGAAGGCAAAGCCAGTAGCTACTACTCCTATTCCTGGTACTCCATGGTATGTATTTAACTGATGCATTTTATTTTTTATTTTACTTAATTATTTAAATGACTTCTGTAGGAAGAAAAAAGGTTTTTAAAAGTATAGGTCATATTTTTTTAACTGTTCAATATTTTGATTCTTGTTTATAGTTGGGGTGTGCAGACCTAAAATTCAGTTGGCACAAATATTTTCCATAATTACGAAACAAATATCTTTTTCCCTTTATGGTCCTGTCCTGATAGTGCTTATAGTTGTGTATTTGAACCACTGTGAAATCTTGAGCCTGCTTTTTATTATTTAATGTTTTAAATTTATTTTTATGTACATATAAATATGCATATGTAGACTCCCACTATGTGATTATTATAGAAATCTGTAAAATTGCAACTTTTAATCCAGTTATGGAGTAATCTTTCTCTTCTTGGGCTTGTTTTTTACTTCTTGGGCGTGGTTGTTCCCTTTCTTCATCTGCCACATTAGTGTTTCTTCCTTCTCACTTATTTAACCCATATCCACTGCAGTACTGTGGTGACTTGTTTCTTCTTGAGGTTTTGTACTGTTACATAGAGTCTTTCACAACTTATTTTTGTTGCTACTTTTGTCCCTGTCCCTCTCTGCTGGTCTCCCCTCCCCCCACCCATTTTTTTTTTTCCTGTGGTGGCCCAGCATCTGTGTTTAAAAAACATGTCTGTGAGATAATGTTAAATAGGTTCTTTTCTTTTTGAATTTCCCACAAAATAGCAAGCAGATCTTGAGGGCGATGACATCCCTAGACTAGATTCTATGTTATTTAAGGGATGGCAGTGGTATGTCCTTGTATTAGCTCTTTTTTACATTATTTATTAATGGAAATTTCTGTGGAGAGAGACCCTCATTAGCATTGGTATCTTGGGACAGACTGTATTAGAAAAGACTTAGCAGTTCCAGAATAGTTGACTTAAATGTCTTTATGTTTCTTCTGGTAGAGGTATTATCTTTACTGATAGCTCATCTCTGATTCTTAAATCACTCCTGATTTGATTCTTTTATATTTCTGTTTCTTTCTGGTGTGACAAGATGTTGAGGCTTGTCTTTCTGTATTTCTGGTTTTGGATTTAGCTATTTTTCCAAGGAGACCTAGTTCATTTTTATGAGCAGTGACATTTATAGGTCACAGTGTTAAATCTAGGGATAGTGCTGCTGTTGAATTCTTACTGTGGTAGATTTAGGTGGAAGACTCATTTAAAGGTACAATATGACTTTATACCATTTCGTGCCACTGTGTTTTACAGCACCATTTTTCTGAACGCATCATCTGTCTTACTGAGTTCCTCTGTTTTTTTGCTGTGAAAATGGCTGTTTCTCAATGATGGCAGCATAATTATACTATTTGCCTTTCTTACACGGGTCGCAGTATCAGTATTGACACTATCTCTAATGTAATTGACATTTTCTCTAATGTATTTGCTAAGGCAGTTTAAACTTTTGTAATTTCATGTGTAGGGAATATCACTAAGGCTTGTAGTAAAAATGTGTTTTAAAGACCCTAGATATGATATCTATGTATATTATTCACTGATTTATTAAACTTAATAAACTCATTTAAAAGTAATTATGCAAAATGTTTCTATATAAAATCAGAGTTATGAAAATAGTCTATATTTAATACACATGCTCCTGAGTTTATCATGATAAAACTGGTAACCAGCCTTATACACCATTCTCTGTTTGGGACTTCATGGTTCACATGTGAACATGTTCTTGGAATAGTTAAACATTCTTTTCGACTTTGTGTAATTATTGTTTGTTTATTTTTCTATTCTGAAACAGCTGTAATTTATATGTCTAGACGTTTAGATCTAATCTCCCTCCAAACCCTTAACTATTTTTCTAATGATTTTTATCTGTAGGGTTGTTCTCCCCACCCCCACATTGACCTTTTAAGACTTTTTTTTTTAAGAGGGTTAAAGCTTGAGGGTGGGGAGAGACTGAAGAATCCTTCCAGTGTGATGTCCTTAGCAGGGCACATCTAAAAACAAGGTAATAGGTGAGGGGCTTAAGCATTCATGGTCTATGGCCTCCCATCACCATCAGTCTGCTCAGACTCCCATTTGCGTCTTCCGTATCAGTAGTCTAAAGCATCCCTTAAGTTAGAGGTTCTAATGCCCCTTTCACAGGAATTGCCTAAGGCCATCAGAAAGCAGATATTTACACTACAATTCAAACCCAGAGGTCAGCCTGCCTCTGTGCTGGGATTAAAGGCACGTGCCACCACCACCCCGCTGGTTTTATATTTTTATATTTCAATTTTGCTATGGTTTATACAAACAGCTTACAATGTCATTTTTAATCTACTCTGTCAGTTCTTGCTTTTATTTGGTATATTGGAACTATTAACAGTTAATGTAAATTTTGATAGTATTGAATTTGAGATATAATTATTTACTGGTTTTCTTTTCTAACCTTTTGTTCTTCCTTCTCTCTTAATTTATATTTATTTGATTTGTTTAGCATTCTGTTTAACTTACTGGCTTTTTGAGGACATCTCTTTTGTCATCAGTCATTACTTCAGGAAATATATGTAACTTACATATTCTATTTAAAGTAAATGTACTGTTGTATGGATAAACCCTGCAGGGTAGGTCCCTTTAAACCTGTACACACTGGTTTATGTCTTAGTTATCTTACATATAACTGCTGTGTACATTAAAATTCCATCAGGCAAATAGAATTTCAAAGAACTTAAGAAGAAAATGATCTTTTGTATTGGCAATTTCTGCCTTCATTGTTAAAGACACAGGCTTTGTTGAGTTATCAGCATGGAGAACATTTCTTTCAGACTGATCTTCTGGGTTGGAACCTCTTAGCTTCTTTTCTTCTGAAAATGCTTCCCCCTTTTGGTTCTGTAGGATGTGAAGTTCTGGTTGGTAATTTCTTTTTTCAGAACCTTAATGATGTCCCTTCATATTTTGGTTTGTGGGGCTCTTGGTAAGGATTAAAGTTTGCTCATAGAAGTTTTGTCATTTCTTTCCCCATCCCTAGTTATTGTGATTTTTGTGCTTTAAAAGCTGGTCCTGTCTAGGCCAGGTGTTCTTGAAGTTATTTTGTTTGAGGTTTACTGAGCTTAAGTCTGTCCATTATTATAAGCCTTTGGAAAAATTCTGCGTGTGTGTTTTGCCTTTATGTATGTCTATGCATCATGTGTGTAGTACCCAGGGAGACCAGAGGAGGGCATTGGAGCCATTGGAAAAGGAGTTACAATGTGAACTGCCATGTGGTGCTGATACTTGAACCAGGTTTCTCAGGAAGAGGAGTCAGTGCTTTTAATTGCTGAGCCATCTCTCCAACCCCAGTTTCAGTTAATCAATTTCCTGTTTATGTTTATCTTTTAAATTGTTTCTATTTCTTCTCTGAAAATGGCTTTTTTTTTTTCATTAATTTCAGATATGGTTTTCTTTATCTCATGAAGCTTAGTTGTTACTGTGGAATCTTTGATTATTTCACCATAGGATTCTTTTCTCATTTCAATGTCTAGGTCACTTTGAGCTTGATAGCTGTTAATTTTTGATTGTCTAGAGAGAAGATGTGGTTTCCTTTGGACTTTTAGATGTCTGCTCTTTTATGAACTGTCATCAGACTAGAACTTGTAAAGGGGCAGAAATGGCTACTTATTTCCTTATAGTTGCCTCTGTAAATTTTGACTCATTGTACTTCTATATATTTATTATGAAACATAAATTCTTTCTTATACTTGTTTCTTGTTATGACTTGAGTTTTCTAATTGTAAAAACAGGATTAATAATGGTTTGTGGGGTTCTAGTGTGGTTCTTTATATTTTATATCACTTGTAATTAGATCATGCTTGCATTTGACATTTATTTTACTTTATTAAGAAATACTAAGAATTTATTGGGTACTGTGATTTGCTTTTTAAGCTATAGAGTTTTTATGGTGTTATTTTTTATTATTTAGTGAATACTTTATTAGTTTTTGTAATCAAACCCACGTAGATAAGACCTTATATATTTAATACTGTGCGTTACCCCTGAACAAATGAAAAGAAAAATTAAATTCAACATTTTGAGACCAATATGGCTGTTAATTTCTGTACAATGCCAACTCAATGCAGTAAACTGGGATACTTTTTCCAAAATTGACAGCACAGCTAAAGTTTCCAAAAACTCAAATTATATATGTGAATATATTTATATTTATATAAATAAATCCATAGCAGTATGTTAATGCATCAATAGCAGCCACAGCTTTTTCAGGTTCTGCAGTCATTAGAACAAAATTATAGAGACATCCAGCACAGTGTAGTTATTTTGTTGCCTTTGAACTTCCAAATAGTTTAAAATTTAGTGCTGTCAAATTGGATGAATTCAGTTTCTAAGCATTTTAAACTCTGACCACACATTGATTTGCATTTCTGTAGCTACTCAGCCCTCTTTTGTTCTGAAAGCCATATGAAAACCATTATTGATGAGGATCTTTTCTTACTACTTACTGACCTTTTGTCTTCTGAGAGTTAACATTAAAAGACATAGCAATCAGAGTGCAGTTTTGTAATACAGAAAAATGATATTTTATCTTAATCTTCAGGTGTGTTGTTTGGACTGGCGATGAGCGGGTCTTCTTTTACAATCCCACCACTCGTCTTTCCATGTGGGACCGACCTGATGATTTGATTGGAAGGGCAGATGTTGACAAAATTATTCAAGAGCCCCCTCATAAGAAAGGATTGGAAGACATGAAGAAGCTAAGTAAGTTTTAAATTAGGAACTCATTCTCTGGATTTAACCCCTTTTTATTTTTTGATGGAAGTATAAATGCCATTTAAAATATTTAATATTTAAAAATAGACTTATTCTGGTTTGATACAATAAGGAATGTGAGAAATGTGAAGAATTTGGATAAGGTTTTGTTTTGTAAAACAGTCTTAACCTTTGCTAAGGTTTTCAGTTTGAGATGTTGGAGTTGTTGCAATTGGCTTAGTGCTCATTAATGCACTGAAACATTCCTTAGATAGCCTTTCATCTCTTTTTGTTACTAGTGCTATGTTTTGCAATAATCAAGCTATGCAGAATATTTTTATTTTGCTAAAATTTTGTAGACTACAAAATGCAAACTTTTATGAAAATATAAGTAGCTAATCCTGTGGTGGCATGTACCTTTAATCCCACCATGTGGGAGGCAGAGGCACTCAGATCCAGGACAGTCGGGTCTGCAGAGTTTGTTCCAGACCAACCAAGGCTACATACATAGTAAGACCCGATTACCCCCCAGCCCCTCTAATCATTTGAACTGAATAATAACTTCCTTCCTGAATAAAGAAATCCTTATCCTTTCAAAGATAAGATTTGAAATCTACTTCCTGTACTGATAATATTTCAGAATATTGAGTCAAAGTGTATAACTTTTTGTTATATATTTATTACCCTTATGTTTATTCAGTACTTTATTCAGTTTTTATGGAACTCATATTCATAAATTATGTAGAAACATGGTAAACAAATAATTTAAACTTCTAATGTAATCTTGATGTGGTCTTTAAAGTGGTCAAGAACTTTGCATAGCATAGACGTGTGTGTGTGTATATATATATGTGTGTGTATATATATATATATACATATATATAGATATATATGTATATATATATAATTTCTTTCATTTTGTGCTTCAGATCAGTGTAACTGCCTATCTGGTGCTCTGGTACCATCTCTTTTTTTCACCTTCAGCAATATTTACTTTATAGGCATAATGATGTTATTTATAATCATAGTAGTGAATGGTGCCCAAAAAATACGCAATTTGCTTTTGGATTTTTTTGGGGAACATTTTCTTTATATTTGAGTCATATTTGTTGCATAATGTGCATCTAAGAAAGCTTCTATGAATTATTAATCAGGAGTTTTATTTATTCGTAAAGTTAAAACTGGGAAAACTTGTACATTTTAAAGTTAAGGGCTAGGTAGGAAACCTCAAAGTAGATTAATTCTTCATTATGAAGGGAGGATAAATTAAACTGTAGAATTGTCTTGCTTGGCTTAGTGTTTGATAAGAGTGATTGTTAGGTAGATATTTTATCCAGACTGCATTTTTTAAAAAAGCTTGTGAATATGTGCATATAACTGTTGTAACAGTGTTTGAAATGTCTTTGCTAGGACACCCGGCTCCAACAATGCTGTCCATCCAAAAGTGGCAGTTCTCGATGAGTGCAAGTGAGTGAAGTAACTGTAAATGCAGCGTTTTCATGCATGAACACCCATGTTCCAATAGTCATTAGCAGAGGAATCAAGGCTGAGAGCTGAGTAGTTACCCACTTATGTTTATGCACTCTTCTAAATTTTATCTTACAGTTAAAGAAGAACAAGAATTAATGGAAGAAATGAATGAAGATGAGCCTATTAAAGCAAAAAAACGGAAGTAAGTAACACATAGTTTATGCTTAACCAGGTAGATTTATAGTATAGAGTTGATGAGGTTATCAGTTTGTGATTAGAAGTTAAATGTGTAGTATTTGTGTGATTAGGGAATAGTAGTCATAATTGCCTTCTTGGGCCTGATATTAATCAGCTTTGTGGTGTAATGTAGAGATGGTTTCCTTTCTGTTATTAGAGTTCAGAATACTTGGTTATACAAATAGATATTATGAAGCTACCTGACATTTTGGAATTCATTGATTAATTTTCTACAGACTTAAACAGGTCTAGATGTTATTAAACAAATAAAATTTCTCTATCAACCCACACAAATGGTATTCAAGGAATGTCATTAAAAATGGACATCTTTTGTTATATGTGCTTAGTGTATGATCTGCCTATTCCTAGAGACTGGTCATTATTTCCTGGTGGGGAGTGGACTCATTAGTTAGAAAATACTGTGAGAGACATTGGAAGAGGGTTGTAGCATTGGTGTGAATAGTCCTCTAGAACTGGGCAAAATGTGATGTTGCTTTTATGGGTGGGAGTAAAGTTGGAGTATAGAGTGTATGTAAATGGGATTATTATTTTGCAGCAAGTAAGAAAGTTTGAGATCATTACTAGGGACCGGTTGATAATAGTTCTGATTGAAAAAGGACAGATTGACTGCAGCCCGGTTGTAGCGAGATGAGTAGAACAACTCCTGTAAGAGTGGTTCCTTTAAATACGTGTTTGTTTATGGGCAGCAGTGTTACATTAAGGTCTTATTAAAGAGAATTACCGTAATCTGCAACTGAGATAGCTCTTCTCATTTTCACGATTGACCTTTTCATTCCTTAATTAAATGTATTTTTACTAGTTGTGGTTATTTTATATTCTTTTTAGAAAATTGTAGACTTAGACTTTGTTTTCTTAATTATTGTAAATGATTGTATTCATTCTGTTTATTTACCGTATTTTTAGATATTTCTGTGATGTTAAACTTTTAGATTGTTTTTAATTGTTTGTTCTTATAGACATCTCTGTAAGGTTTTTAACTGCTTTTATCAGGAGAATGTCAAAGAAGTCCTTTATGTGGATTGCCCGAGCTTCTCTATTTAGGTACAAAGCTAAAAGCCTGTTTTTCCTGGCTTAGTTTTCTTTTTACTTATCTTATTGAGATAGATAGTGATAGTTTGTATTGTGACATTTAGTATAATTCTGTAAAGGTTGATTCTATTATATTTGTTTGCTGTCTTTGAACTCCTTTAGCTATTTAAATAGTTCTTCAGTAAAGTAAGAAGGTATATTGCTTGGCAAATTGATTTTCCTGTTTATTTTGTGCATGTCTTAGGTCTCAGACTGTCTTGCTAAGTTCCTGTAGGTCATAGGTGGTGTTTTCTGTTTCTTTTTGAGGCATTCCTTTATTCCCCAATTGCTAATTACCTGTCACTATTAATTAGTCTTTGTAGCTCATGGGCTACTTATAACATACTTTTGAATTTGCAGTAACTCCTATAGGGAATATAAATGAATTATATTAATTTTATTTACTTAGCAGATCATATTTAAGAAGGAAGATCTGTTCAAATACATTTGAATACATTGGTTTTAGTTTTTGGATTAGATATACAAATGTAGTTCTTTTTCATAGTGCATATGTTTTGAGAGGTCACCTGATTTCGTGTTTACAGTCTCCTTGTATACAAATAAGTAATAGGCCTGACCTTAGCCCTGAAGTGCATTTTTGGATAAACAAAAAGTAAGCTAAGCCATTGGTGAACAATTTTATTTCCTACTGACCCTCCCACCTACTCCTGTGCCCTTGTTATTCTCTGTGACCTGCCCTTCAACATAAACTTCAGCTTGACACCCAGAAAGTGAGTAATAAGAATGTTGGATAGGTAAGGTGTTTATTTCAGACACCATACACTTGGCCAAGTTAGAAGAAACTTTCATTTTATTCCTAAAATAAATATTTGAAATTATTAAGACCTTTTATCATCCTAATACATTTTAAAATATTTTAAGAATTTATAATAAAATATTTTGGGAAATGCTAATTTTTTTCTATGTATCAAGAACTAAAAATATATTTAATTCTATCATAATTTTGCAAGCAATGCCTGAAAAGTATTTTCATTTTAGTTCACCTTCTATATTAACTGGAGTAAGAGAGAGAGTACATTAATTTTTTTTTGACCAGTATAGCCATTGTAACGTTAGAAATGCAGTGTCATTTTAGTATTAGAATGAAGTTATGCCATATATTTTATTTGAGATCCTAAGGATGATTTGTCAAAAATATGCTGCTTAGTAGTGCCTTAAAAATCCCCTGATTTTAAGAACTTAGTAAGATTTGTAATAATACCACCCTACGATTTATTTTTTTTATAGGAGAGATGATAATAAAGACATTGATTCAGAGAAAGAAGCTGCCATGGAAGCTGAAATTAAAGCTGCCCGAGAAAGGGCCATTGTCCCTCTGGAGGCTCGAATGAAGCAGTTCAAGGACATGCTGCTAGAGAGAGGGGTCAGAAAACAATCTTTGGGGGAGATATTTCTGTTTTATATAAGTAATATAAATATGTCTTGCTAAAAGGTCAAATCTAAGGTTAGTGCTCATAAAATTGGGGTGGGAAGGATAAGGGAAGCTGTAAATTACTGTACACTTTTTGAAGTGGGCTTTTCCTTGGCTTATATCGTGTTAAACTAAGTGGTATTTTGCTGTCCTTAAGTAAAAATAGCATTTAACATTTGTGGGGTCGTATAATTTCGGTAACATGAATGAGTATTAACGTTGCAGAATTGCGGACTGCTTCAGATAGGTAAGGTATATATATGATTCTTCCAATATCTGCAGAGTGGCTTTTGGCGAAAGAACCGATACTTTATGATATTGAAAGCTAAATGAGAAAGAAACTTTGGTTGTATTCGCAAATGTGTTTGAATAAGTAAGCCATTCTATTTTAAATCACAATATTGCTTTTAAGATTGCAGTTAAGGGTGTGAAATCAGAATGCAAATCTTCAAGGCCTTTTCTGATGTACTAAGGTTAAAATGTCACACAGTGGTGGTTATTTTAATGAGCAATGAAGTGTATGTTATTTCTTTATAACAAAGAAATGGTCAGACCCAATTAATGTGGAAATTTGCTGATGCTAGCCTCCCACTGCTTATCATTTATTAGTGATGGAAACTTCACTATGGTTTTAATGTCTCCTTTATAAACAGATGCCCTGTAGATTTCAAGCAAAATTATGACCTTTCTGGTTGGTATTAGAGTATCTTAATTATGAGGCAATGCTTTCTTTTTATTTTAAAGGTGTCTGCTTTTTCAACGTGGGAGAAGGAGTTGCACAAGATAGTATTTGACCCTCGGTACTTGCTTCTCAATCCTAAAGAAAGAAAACAGGTAAAAGGAAATAAAAATAGTGAGAACTTATTTAGATGAAATTTGATGTTTTAACTGGCTGAGCTTGCAGTCCTTCTGCACTGTTCTCATGTGCTGGAGTCACAGCACAATACCGTTTACGCTACCATCTGTTTTTTTTTTTTTTAAGCAGTACTTCACAACATACTTTTGCATTTTAGTGCTTAGGTCAGTGTGGAAGCGTTCCCAATTCAGAAACAAGTTATTTTTGCCACTTCATATAAACATACTGTTCTTGTGCCTTGTACTTAATGAAGTTATGTCTGCATTTATCAATTTGTGCAAATGATACAAATTTAGAGTAGAAAATAACAAAATAGAGTTTAAGAAAGTCTGTAATTCCCAGCATGACCACTGTTCACTGTCTTCCTAGCCAGTGTGCCAATTTGTCTGTGTATGTGAATACTGGGAAGTGTGGTACTTGGAATGTTTGTGTGTCATGAATGCTACATGTCTAAGCCACTAAGATGGACTCTTATCTTGTAGCCTCCTTATATATTTTTTTAATAGCCCCCTTTCTTCCTTTTTTATTCTTATTCTATTTCTTTCACAGTCAAGTTTTTCTACATAGTAGCCAAGAGTCATTTAAGGTTTAAGAGAAATTCGATTAAGTTGCTATTCTTTTGTCTTTTTTTTTTTTTTTTTTTTTTGGTTTTT
>JAQHUG010000065.1:245423-272923 GCA_028555095.1 Dicrostonyx torquatus
CCCTGAGCTTATAAAATTCCTCCCCCAAGGTTCAAGTTTAATAACAGAAATTCATGACTGATTGGTTCAAAAATGTTTCTGATACAGACGTTCTTTGTCTTAGAACTTTACAAATGATTTTGAAAAAGAGCATAACTTCCCATAATCGTGATAGAAGAAAGTGTGGTTCTGAGAGGAAATGATACTAGGAATAGGCAGAAAGCATCACCCTTTCATTCTTGTGCCACACATCTTAGATTATTCTTATGTCGTTTCTAATTCCTCCTTCCTTGGTCAGGAGAAAGGTAGAATATTTAATCCCAGTGGTAAAAGGGAGGTTTAACCGGAATCCTTTGTTGAACTGACTGCGGGTTATCTTCTTTTGTCACCGTACATGATAATCAAAGGATGAACATATAAAACTCAGTGGAGATTCATAAAGCAAGTGCCTCCCATGTTTCCTCCCCTGTTAAACAGACCTCTCTTGGGGTTGAGGTCTGGGTTTAGGGTCTTTGACACTGAATTTGATGATAGTACTTGACAAATGTGTATACTCTAAACTTTATTGCAAAGTGAATGTGCACCTACTACTCAAAAAGTACGCACTGGAATACTTTTTAAAAGTAATTGTAATTATAAAAATTTGTATAATTTACTTAGAAAAGTAGGTATAAATATTGTGTTTTTAAAACAAATAGAAGTTTTAAATCCTTTTATTTTAGACATTTGATAGCAGGTCATAAAAACTTGCTATTTATGTTCAGTGATTTCTGGATTCTCTCTTAATTTTAATGAATGAAAATTATTCATCTAGTTTTTAAAATGAATCTTTCTTACCACCTTCATCTTAAAGAATTTTGCTGTTACCTCATAAGCCTGGATCTTGCTAACACTATGTGCATCTCAGTTCGAGTTGATGTTCCGTATGAAAACATGCAGCCCTGAACTCAAAGGCTGTAAGCAACTAAATGCTGTTGTCTGTATAGTTTAAAATAAGATGGTGGGAATTTGGCAGATTTTAAGTAGTCTGTATGCGTCTTGAGTTTTATCTTTTCTTAATAATGGGGAAATTGCTCTTTCAGTAAGAATCATTGCCTCCCAAGTAAGTGACTTAAAAGTTACTATGATCATGTTTAAGGTAAGAAGTAGGTTGTTGGGTTGTTAATTACTTAGACAAGGAGAATTTCTCACAGTGCATCATCCTGCTCCCTCTTATTTTAAAATGTAGATTAAATCGGATTTCTTTGAGCTGTTATCCAATCATCACTTGGACAGTCAGTCTCGATGGAGCAAAGTAAAAGACAAAGTAGAAAGTGACCCACGGTACAAAGCAGTGGATAGTTCTTCAATGAGAGAAGACCTTTTCAAACAGTACATAGAAAAAATAGCTAAGGTAACAGTTATACTCCCTGGTATTATACCCTTGGGTATTACATTGCTTAATGTTGTTTAAGGGTGTATGTTGCTTGGATATTCGGGTGGAATTTTTCTCGTTGTTGATGGGAAAGATGAAATTATGAATCTTGTAGTTGATTGAGAAGACATGTTTAGAAATGTTCTGGGCAAAAATTACATGTGAACACTTGTTGACAAGGTGTTTTATGGGAAAAAAAATCTTCAAAACAGTTTGTGTAGCCCCTGACTGTCCTGGGACTTGATCTGTAGACCAGGCTGGCCTTAAACTCATAGATCACTTGCCTTATCTCAGTGCTGTGACCAAAGGCCTGTTCTGCCACTACCCAAAAATCTTAATGATGTTGGTAAGGAGAATAATGTAATTTTATTTTTACAGAATTTAGATTCAGAAAAGGAAAAGGAGCTGGAAAGGCAAGCCCGAATTGAGGCAAGCCTCCGAGAACGAGAAAGAGAAGTTCAAAAAGCACGTTCTGAGCAAACTAAAGAAATTGACCGAGAAAGAGAACAGCACAAACGAGAAGAAGCAATACAGAATTTCAAGGCTCTTCTGTCTGACATGGTACTTTTCTTCTGAATACTGGACATTGGAAGTCCATTTTATTACCAATGTTCTGTAAATTGATTATGAAATATTTATTTCCCGAGCATTTAAAAATTGAATTCTTGGTATTAGTACTATTGGCATAGGAAAACAAGAAGTTTCAAAGTTAAATGTTTACAAATAAAAATTTGTAACTTCAAAACTTAATTTTTAAGATAGGTTTTGGTGAAAGCCATCTTGAAATATTACATACTGCCATTGAAATGCTGAGCATAATTGGACTTTTTTTCTAGATGGTTTAGGGCTAGTAGCTTTCAATTTTCCTAATGCTGTGACCCTTTATAACAGTTTCTCATGTTGTGGTGACCCCCAACTATGTAATTATTTACATTACTACTTCATAACTGTAATTTTGCTATCTTTATGAATCATAGTGTAAATATCTGATATCCAGGATATCTGATATGTAAGAACCACTTGTTTAGGATCATTGTGGTGATGATAGGCATACAGTAGATGATGTGAGATACAGTACTGGAGGGTGCTGGCTCAAGCGATGGCTCTGAGACTTTCTTGAAGGTCCTCTCCCTTAGCCCTGAGCTGTTGAAGTGTATAGGGGACACTGAGAGTTGGGACCATTCTCCTGTGTGCCCCTCCCAGTCATTGTCTTTCCTACACTGTCTCCTGTACTGCTTGACTCTGCCTGCTACTGCTGTCACTTCATTTCTTCCTTGCTCTGCTGCACTCTTTTGTGTTCTGTGTCCTAGTCATTGTCAGTAGTTTGAGATCTCTTTCCTTCTGGGCATTCCCTTGCGGCTTTTGCTTTAATTGCAGTTGCAATGATTTTGTGAAGAGCAAACCTCATTTTTTGTCTTTTCTGGCTCAGGAATGAGGCGAAGACTCTTCATACTCCCAGCAGCTGCCTGCCAGTCAAGTTCAATTCTTGATTTTTATTTTGTTTAAAATTCAGTTCCTTTGTTTGTTTGTTCTAGGATGGAGTTTTCCTTTGTTGCCCAGACAGCTCTCAGGGACAAATCCTCTTACCTTGACAGGTGTGCACCACCATATCTAGTTCAGCTCCTTGGATAAAGTGGACCATCCGTTCCTTGTTTGTACCTTCTCTATCACTCTTGAGCTCCTCCATCCTCAGTGTGCAACTTTCTTTAACCTAAGGAAGCACCTTCTGTCTGTGGCAGTCCTTCATCTTCCTACTGCAGTGACACACTTTCTTGTTTTTGAAGTGTGCACACTGACTGGGCGGTGTTGTGTTGCACACATGCCTTTTACTCCCACTGCAGTGATCTTTCTCATTTTTGAAGCATGCACACTGACTGGGTGGTGGTGGTGCATGCATGCCTTTAATCCCAGCACTTGTGAGGCAAAGGCAAGTGGATCTCTGAGTTCGAGGACAGAGATCCTATCTCAAAAAACCAAATAAATAAATAAGCTAGGCAAAACAAAGAGTGCATACCACCCTCTCCTAGAGGCTCTTTCTCACCCATAGATAGCTCCTGTGTATAGCATATACCACTGTCATACTTACTACATTTGTCCTATAGAAAATACAAATTCAGAAAGAAATGACAGTTGTTATCTTACTTAGTTGTAGTTCCAGGGCCAAACACATATTTAGATATTTGATAAATGATAAAAGTATTTGTATACTTTTCCTCTTTCCTCTCGGTCTTTTCATTATCCCTATTTCCTGTCATTGTTTGCAGTGTGACTTAACTTTTAGTACTGTGCTGTTGATACTGTTGGTGAGGATTTGTGATGCTTTCTGTTACTTTGTCTGTTGCTTCCATACATTTTGAAATCACTGTTTTGTTCTTTGTGCTCAAGATTGTCTTGGCTCTTAGGGTCTTGTTAATCTGCGGGCACAGAATATTGTTCAACTTGTTTGTACTTTATTCAGTTTTTCTTTTTGTCGATGTACAATAGTTTTTAGCATACAAGTAAATTTTTACTCCTGGCTTAAATTTACACCACTATTTTTGGGAGAGTTGTTAATACTGTTGCATGTGAGATTTTCTGATACTCAACATTTTGGTTGCTTGTGAGATTATACTAACATTTGTGTGGTGATTTTTGTATCCTTTTAACTTTGCTAAATTTATCATTTTTAATAGTGTTTTGGTGGAGTCTACAGATTTTTCTGTATGTAGGATCATGTCATCAGCAACTAGAGACATTTTAAACTCTTGCTTTCTGTTTAGATGTCTATTTCCTCTTGCCTTCTAAAAGTACTGTTTTGAGAGGGAGGTCTAAGTGGATGTCCTAATCGCTCGCGTCTTGAAGGAAAATGTTCGACTTCTCACTGTTAGAGATGATTGGCTATGACTTATCGTGGATGCTCTTCATTGCATTGAATTATATTCCCCCTATATCCAGTCTATTACATTTATTTTTGTAAAAGTGCATGTGTGCCCTTGAGCCCTGCAGTATTGTAGACCTCAGAAAACCACTTTCAGGAGTCTGTTCTCTTCTTCTACCATATTGATTCCTGGGATTAGACTCGGGTCATTGAACTTGTTGAACCATCTTTGTGATTCCTACTCCGAGTTTTTGTTAAGAAAGGGTATTAAATTTTGATATTTTTTTCTATATCTACTGATAATCATAAGATTTTTACCCTTAACTATTTTGTGAATGTGCGTTGCCGTGCTCACCAATTCCCATATATTACTTTGACTTGTGCTGTGGGTTAGAAGTGTTGCTTCTAGTAGATTGGCTAATAAGTCCATATTTGAGCTCAGGGTTTATTGTACTGCTTTTTGGGGAGGATATATTGAGTGATAGATGACAAAATTAACATTTTTTTAATTTGACACATTTTAGAGACTCAAAGTATTGTTTAAACTTTTTAGTGGTCATAACTGGAAGATGATCAGCTCCTCATTTTTACCAACCGCCCCCAGCTTGAGTATTATTTCATCATGTAATTGATCACTGAGAGTTAAAGTGTCTGTTCTAAAGTAGGTGTTAGGTGACTTCTTAACTAAAATGGCATTAACCACAAGGTTTTGCTTAAATTATTGAAAATGTGCATTGCTTGGTTGTTGATTAACCTGGTAGTAAGCTAATCTCCAGAACAATTCACTTTCTGAATGTTGTACGTAACCACAGGATTCCTTTATGAGGTAGTGTAGTCGAAAGGGTCATTTGTTTTTTAGGAAATGTATTTTAGTTTTTGAATGTGACTACCTTTGTAAAGCCCAGATGAAGTTAATCATTCCTGACTGTAGTGTTGAGCTTCTTATTGTGTAAATACACAAAGTCCACTTGGTGGTGGGTGTGTGGGCGCATGTGCACGCGCACATATATACACACACCAAGTACACACATTGTTCTTTGTTTTTAGGTACGTTCTTCCGATGTGTCATGGTCTGATACAAGGAGAACCCTCCGGAAAGATCACCGCTGGGAATCTGGGTCCTTATTGGAAAGAGAGGAGAAAGAGAAGCTTTTTAATGAGCACATTGAAGCACTTACCAAAAAGAAAAGGGAGCACTTTAGGCAGCTTCTGGATGAAACTTCTGCGGTGAGAGTCCCTGTCTTTTATTTCTGGAACCTTCATTTATAGTTGATAGTACAATATACTTGGTCAGATCCATTTTTGAATTCTTAGGCTTTATGACATTCTCTTCTGATTTTCCCCCCTTTAAAACATGCCACTATGTTCTCACTTGTCAGGAATGAATGAGTTCTTTTTGCGGCTTCCAAATGTATAGCTGCTTCTCTGGAGACTGAAATGCCCTTAGCTGTGCATTATTACCAGTGGACTCTATTTCTTTCCCTCTGTTTGCAGTGTGGTGCTATAGCCCCTTATTTGGCAGTTTGTATACTTTGTTATCCAGGTTTTGTTCCTGTTTATCTGCTCTTTTTAGTGATGGTTTCTTCAGAAGTTATGATGTTTGCCCATGTAAATACAGGGTTTGCAGGTGATTGTCTTAGGCCACCTTGAAAGTATGGCCATGAAAATAACTCTTGTGTCAAGCCAGCAAAAAGAAATTGCATTAAAGCTGCTCCCTGTCCCTAACTAGTCCAGTTACGCTTGGGCATTACGAGAGATTGCAGGTCAGTGTGTAATATTATGTACCATATGTGCTGCAGTTTGAATCCCTGAGTAAAAGGGAATTGTATTTATGTTTTCCCTTCGTTTGTTTTTTTCAAAGATTACCTTAACATCCACATGGAAAGAAGTGAAAAAAATAATTAAGGAAGATCCTCGGTGCATTAAGTTCTCCTCTAGTGACAGGGTAAGAGGATTTGGGATATCTCTTTATGTCACTTGGGTTTGCATGGAATTAACTATATAGCTCAGGTTGACCTCCTAATAAACATCCTGCCTTAGCTTACAGAATGCTGAGGCTACAGACGTGCACTATAACACCTTGAAGTTTATAAATACTGATAGGTTGACATGTCATCAGTGCTCGACCAAACATGAAACTAATTTTTACCAAACATGATTTTAAGTGAATGCATTATGAAATAGAAACCAGGATTTAGATACATTTTAATTATTTGCTTTGTTTTTCAAGATGGGGTTTCTCTGTAAATTCCTTAACTGTCCTGGAATTCACTTTGTAGACCAGGCTGGCTTCAGACTCTAGAAATCCACCTGCCTCTCTGCCTTCCTAGACCTGGGATTAAAGGCATGTGATGAAATGCCTGGCTTTCAAGTACATATTTTTAAAAATTGTGCTCCATACATTAACAAGAAAGCAGTAATCTAAAGCTTAGAATTTTAATTAGTAGGATTGAGTTTGTGTTTAAGAATCTTACCAATTGAAAGAAACTATACTTAGTTTCTAGTAGGAGAATATTGGGCTGGCAGTTGGTCCTCATTTCCTATGAAGTCACTGACAAACAGTGTGAGGTCCTGAGTTTCTGCCGAGGAGACTACAACAGCAGAGTCTCGTGTGCATGAGATTTTAAAAGCAGAGCCAGGTTCTTGTGCACTGACTTCTGTGTAGGAAACAAACTCACCTGGTGTATCATAGGAAATGATACAGCAAAATAACTTTTTGTAATACACCATCTGTCCCTCTGGTGTTACTTGTTTTGTTACTGATTGGTATCTCTAGGTCTGATATTGAAAAGCCCAGAGACTGAATTTCTCAAACCTTAGTCAAACTCTACTAAGTTGAATTTTTGATGTGTTTACCACAGAATATGTAGAACTAGGAAAGAGTCATAGACTGATAGATAGCCAGGGGACCCACTGTCTGTTCCTAATTTATCTCACTGCTCATAAGGAATTGATAGCAAGGTCTATACAGATAATACTTTCATTACAGTTCCTCACTAGAAAGCTAAATGCACAATATGTACTTGTGTTCTGAGTGTTCCCTCGCTCTGTATATCCATACATTATATGGCATTGTTCTTTGTGCTGGAAGAGAGACACTCTAGGAAGTGAGTACTTGATTCGTAGTGCCTTGTTTCTCTTGTGCTTACTTCCCGAGGACATTATGAAGACAGCTTTCATTTTAGCTGAATGTACCTCCGCAGCCTTGTGGTTTCCATTCTTTTTTTTTCTCCTTAAGAATGTGTAGGTTAAGGGCTGGAGAGATGGCTCAGTGGTTAAGAGCATTGCCTACTTTTCCAAAGGACCTGAGTTCAATTCCCGGCAACCACATGGTGGCTCACAACCATCTGTAATGAAGTCTGGTGCCCTCTTCTGGCCTGCAGACATACAGACAGACAGAATACCATACACATAATAAATAAATATTTTTTAAAAAAAAAAGAATGTGTAGGTTATATACTACAGTAAGTTCTGTAGAAAAAAGAAAACATATCATTTCTTTGTCTTTTTCTATTCTGATGTTTATTACAGGACTCACAGATTCCTTCTTTAATAAAGAAGTTGTTTTAAAGTTTGTGGCTTTTCCCGTTAATCTTATTTTTTTTTCCCCATACCTGCAGAAAAAACAAAGGGAATTTGAAGAATACATCAGAGACAAATACATCACTGCCAAAGCTGACTTCAGGACCCTTTTGAAAGAGACCAAATTCATCACATACAGGTACGTGCAGTCAGGTGTTCCACTGGCAGCCGTGTCTCCTAGCCTGTACTCTGATGGCCAGAGCATACTGTTCACTCACACACATGTTGACATTGTGAGTTGTAGGGCTCAGAAGATGCCAGCTCTCCGCAAAGGCAGATACAGGCTGTACCACAGTACCTTTTTGATTTTGTTTTATTTTTTTTTTTAAAGAAAGGGCCCAGATGTCAATTCTGTTTTGTGTTATCTATATCCAGTTTTTAAATACACTTTTATTTTGACTTCACTGCTTCTTTTTTCTTTTTTGAGGATCCTCAACTCTTTAAGAATTGTAATTCACAAAGAGACTTGAAATGAATCCTTCACTATGAATTATCTTTGCCTCCTTTGAGGATTGTTGAGTGTGGTTAGACTGTCAATGCCTGAAATCATCTTGTTAAGGCAAAAAAATCATTTTTTCCCTCTTGGGAAATCAGTTCGCTGGATACACTTACTTTTTTAAAAATTAAAAAAAAAATATCAGAGCCCTTAAAAGAAGGTTTTGGTGTAGCACACCCAGTAATCCATCACCACTAGTAACCTTTCATCATGAAATCAGTTTGGCCATTGCCTTCAGTCCATGTACAAGGAACTAGTTATGCTTCATGCTCCAGCATTTCTTCCACTAAAGACAATCTTGATGAAGGGTGTGCACGGGAGGATAGATAGTGCTGAGGGTGTGGTTCTCAGGTGTTTTGTCATTTGGATTTTTTGGTCAGGATCCTTAATGTTTTGCATCAGCTTGGGCTTTTAAATTAGATGTGAAGTAAGACTTCTTTCTACATTTTTATAGTTAATTTAGTGAAAGATGTGAAAGTGAAAGCTTGTGAAAGATGCTGGGATTGGCAGCCCCGCAGACTGAAGTCCTCTGTTCATCCACAGAACAGGTACAGCACGGGCAAGATTTACCTACCCACCCTCAGCCCTGATCTGGAGGGACCACCAGTAGGGGTGGGAGGGTAATTCAGCTTCTGAGGCCCTTTCACTCCTTGGAGTCTTTGCCGAGGCGATTTACAAAGGTGACTGCTGCAGTGAAATTTTTCTTTAAAAAAAGTGGAAACACAATTAGGAACTAGATGGACATTTCCAGCTCATTTCTGAAAGACCAGTGAACAGCAGTCAGCAATTCTTGTACTTTTTTTCTTATTTCAGATCCAAAAAGCTAATCCAAGAATCTGACCAGCACCTGAAAGATGTAGAGAAGATTTTGCAGAATGACAAACGGTATCTAGTACTGGACTGTGTACCAGAGGAGAGGAGGAAACTGATTGTGGCGTACGTTGATGACCTGGATCGCCGGGGTCCACCTCCACCTCCCACAGCATCAGAGCCCACTAGACGATCAACAAAATAATTCTAAATACCCTCCCATGGGCTCTCTGTTAATTGAAAACGCTTGCATGAGCCAAATGTTCAGGTTTTTACATACATGTGCATTAGTCAACCTATTGCAAAACCACCTGATGAGCAGAAGAAACAATTGTGAGCAGTCTCTGAACAGAACACTTTGAAAATATTTAATGCTTTTCTATGTGTGGCATGACTGACATACATACTCAAATATAGGCTGTCTAGTAAATTTAAAATCTTGAAACTAAAAATCATCCTTTTCTGAGGTGTGGAAGTCAGTGGCTTGGTGGTGTTCTCACTAGCAGTGTTACTCAGCAAGACAGGAGCCTTTGTGGTTGGAGCTTGCAAATACCACAAACTCCAAGAAAACTAAGGGGTTTGTTTTGATTTGTTTTTTTAAGCGGGTAAAGAGAAAACACTGAATTGAATTCTTGCGGAGACTATGACTATTCTAATGGACACTTTGACCTTTGTCTCTAAAGAACAGTTTAGTTGTATTTGTTTACTTCTGTGCTTTGATTCTCCCCTCTGAGTTAGAGGCCAAGTCTTGTTTAGCCCAGGAGAAGATTTATTTAGTAATTTCTTCTCAGGTATGAACACATTCTTAACTAACATGTTGACCAGAATAGAATCCTGGTTAAACATACTTTATTCTCCAGTGAATGATCTTTACCGAAATTCTGAATTAGATACAAAATTACCTTTCTGGGTGTTCTCTGTAAACTACTCCTGTTTGAATGTTGAACTTTTGTTTCTAAAGTTTAATTTTAAGATGTTTGAATGTTCAGTTTATGTATTTGAACTACAATAAACCAACCCTTTTATATATTTGGATTGTAAATGATTATTGTTACACAATATATTTTATAAAAACTCTTAAACCTGTTTTTTTTTTTTATTTTTAAAGAAAGCAAGTGAGATTTGAGACAACTGACTCTTGGATAGTATGTAGTTTTTAAAGGCTTGACTATGCTATTATATTTCCAATATAAAAGACAAGAAATTTTGTAGAAAGCCTATTCTTCCTTTTTCCTTTGTGTGCCTGTGTGTTAAGAGTCTTTTAATGCTACTTGGTGCTTAGTAGTAAGAATATTGTTATTTTTGTTTTCTTGTTTCTGTCTTCTTAGCATATCAAAGGTTTGTGCCTTTTGGGCTTCCTTTCACCTTGTCATGTATATATCATGAACTTTCCTTTGATGTTCAGTTAAGTTATCCTGGCTTTCCCTTTTCTCTGTCTCTCTCGTTATCTTGCTCTCTCTTGTTCTCTCTATGTAAATCCTATGTTGTTATCATAGATTGCTAGTACCAGCGTGCCACATAAATAAGATGTGTGAGAAGATAGGTTAATTGCCTTACCAATAGTCTCCCATCTTCAGGATGGCAACAGAGCCAAAGAAAGGAATACCGGCCTGACCTATTTGTGTTATGTATAACATTCCTATCTATACTCTTTAGTGTACTCTTTGGTGTAAATCAATGAAGAGTCATAGAAATTATGTGAGCTGTTGAAGACTGGTATTGATGAGCAGACTGAGGTCTAAAGCTGTGAAAGGGATAGACAAGTATAATTTGTACACCACCCCTTTTGAAACTCACGTTTATAAATTTAGTGTTTTTGTTTTGTAAGGAGTGAGATTGAATGCTTGCCAAAAGGAAAAGCTATTACCGAAGTCTGCCTTCCCCGAGGCCTTCGTTCTGAGTTCCATGTGGTAGTGAAAGACACAGAAAAGAGTGAAGACACAGCTTGAGATAGATCTCCTGTTTCCAAGTTTGGGCACACATTCTTAGAAGGAGCGAGTCAGTTTTTCCCTTGCAGATTTTTAAAGAGATCAGATCAGGACTCTGATGTTCTTAATGAACGATCCATTATAATTACATGTTGTTTTACGTGTAGCTTAAGGTGTTACTGTAGCTTATCTAGAAACCTGGGACTTTGTCACCCTCAGGCTACCTCATGAAGCCCTCTTGTTCTTAGTGATGGTTTGAAATGCTAGTTCAAGACAAGGCAGCATTAAGTCTGTAACACCTGTCAGAAGTAAAGATCACTTTTATTTCTTTACAAGTTAAGATGCCATATGCTTGAAGCTTGCACTCTACATACTATGTCTATAAAACAAAAGCATCTTTTCAGTTTCAGTGGCAGCTCTTCATGCATCTAGATTCACAAAGCAGTTAGTTTGTATTCTTGGACTATACTATTATTTATTTTAAAATGACAGCTTCAAATCCAATTTATACTGAAACAAGTGAAAAGGAAGGCAGCTTTGTTTTTGTTGAATACTACAGCCTCTATAGTAAAATCATTTCTAGACTGAATATTGCAAATGACAGTTCTTGGTATAGTACAGAATATTCTCCAAACCCCTCCCTAGCTTGTTTTAGAGGCATTTTTATTCTCAGAGGTACCCAACAGTGGAAAAATCCCAAAATTCCATTAATGGAGCAGCTAAGAATCATAAGTGTCTTTTTATCTTTAAAGGGGGGTGCATGATCATGCTTTATTGGCTTGCTGCTCTACTCAAATTTTCCACATCTGGGAGCTCCGAGTGTTTATATTGTTCTTTGCATAGTCCTTGGGACCATTCTCTTATTTCCTAAATTTCGTGTTACTATTTGAATGTATACTATTCCACATTTTGTTTCACTTGATTAAATATCTTAGAAGCCCTGCAATATTTTAAAAGTTGAGGGTATTCAAGTTTGACACAGGGAAAGTCCCCCTCATTCTCGTTTATGCTTGCCTTTAACCAGTAGTTAATACCTGTATCATTAGCATCAGCTTAGTCTATCTTAGAGAACAGAGACCAAGGAGAATACATTTCAGCTTGTAGAAGAATACTGTTTGGGAAGAGAAGAGACATTATAGTTTGAAAATTGTCTGCATTGTGATATATATAGAACGTCATGTTAGGGTACTAATATTCTCAGAATTTGAATCCAAAACTCATTCAGGTATATTTTTCAAGATTGAAACAGCTTTTATACTGTAAGGCAAAAACTTGGGCCCCAAAAGCCATGGTTTGAAGTTAGCCCAGAATAGAAGATGTATTTGTTATTTTGTAAAATTTGCGCAGAAAAATTGCATGGACTTGATATTAACATGTACTAAAAGCAAATGGAGAGAACTACAAGTAAAATCTACACTTTTTAAAAAGCCAGAGGAAATACAGATTTTGAGCTATGCTTAGGTGAAATATAACTTGCTGACTTGAGGCCAGCAGTTTCGGGAAGATAGAGAGTACATGGGCTCAGTCTGATAAACTACTCCAGCCAGTGCAGCACGTGGCTGTGTTTAGGGGGTACTCTGGATATATGATGTTGTGAACCCAATAATCACTTTGATGTAGCTTTCTTTACATAACACTTCTAACGAGTTCTTAAGACAGAACTCTGAAGCATAAGCACTGCATGCCAATCTACTTACCAGGAAATGCAGATAGAAACCTTTGCAATTTCTAATGGTAACTTACAAGTCAGGAATATGGCTAAGCCACAGCTTAAATAAATACAATAATCACAATTTGTTTTTCTTTGAAAATTAAGTCCATTAATTGCAGCCCTCCGACTCTTGGCTTTCATGTTCCCAGGGTACAGGGTCATTGTCCTGCGCTGAAGGGACAGCATCTCTCTCATGCCAAAACTGCTCGACGTCAGGGAGGATGGGAGCCACTGTCTTGTTAGTTTTCTCTTTGTTGGAGTTGGGAAAGTCAGGTCTGTCTGTCTCTTGAGTGGATGTTTGGGGCTCTGGAGACGGAATCTTTTCAGGGAGGGCCTCTGTGTTTCCTACTGGTGCCCCCTGAACCTCCGAGGCAGCTGCAGGCATTCTGGCTATCATCCATTTCCATAGGCCTTTCAAGCCTGCCTTGACCTCTTCAGACATCACTAGAAAGATGAGAGGGTTTGCTGTAGAGATGGAAAACATGAGAACTTGAGACAGGGCTATAAAACCCTGTGGTGGCAGCGGACCTCCAGCCTTCAGATGCCATACCCACAGCCAGGCTACCCATTCGGGGAGCCACAGAAGAGCAGAGGTGACTGCAGTGCTTAGCAGCATCACTGTGAGTTGCTTTGAGCGCATCTGGTTTCTAACGTTTTGCGTTTTTGTACCTCGCTTTTTGCATTGGTCATAAGCTCGCCAGAAATAGAAGCTGGCTAGAAGTAAAGGAAGGCAAAACACCAGGAGAGGATAGAGCTTACCGAACATTGACATGAATTGTTTGGCCACAGCTGGCACATCCAGGAGGCACATTTCCACACCTCCGTGAAGTCTGGTAGTGCTAAAGAACCATTCTGGCAGGGGAAGCAGGCTGGCTACAACCCAGATGGTCACCAGCACTGACCCGATGGTGCAGTTGTGGATACTCGCTTGCTTGCCTGGGTCTCTTGCATACATGAAGCACACTTTGGCAACTACAACAATTGTCAAACTCTTGGCTGTCATGCATGTGTGGATGAACCAGTCAGAGGACTTGCAGACAAACCAGCCAAGATCCCAAACATCTTTTGAGTATGCTGTAGCTCGGACAGGTGCAGAGAAGAGCAGGAGAGAGATGTCAGCCAGGCTGAGATTCAGAATCAGGGAGTGGATCATGGATGGCTTGCTTTTCCAAACACCGTGAAGGAGGATGCCAATCACGCATAGATTCCCCACGAAGCCCACCAGGCACACAGCCACCAAGAGAGCCGGAATGACGGTCCTCCAGTCCTTGGAGTCAGATGGCAGGTACCCTCCTGCAAAGTGGAGGTGAGCAAAGGACACATTCATGATGCTGGAATCGGAGTCAGCAAAGACAGCTGCCAGCATTGATTGCCTTTGCCATGTAGCTCCTCCCTGTAGATGATAGCTTCTGGTTTAGGTTGGGCTTTCTCTTAGCTCTTTTGCATAAGAAAAAAAATACCCTCTGTCGTCCACACTGACGACACCTCTGGACCCTCCCCTTGCTTGTTCGCTGACAAGGGAAGGTTGGCTGCTGAGCTATTGTGCTGCACACAGTATAGCTGTAACTGCACGGGACGACGGGCAGCAGGGGTGTGGTGATACAGCTCATTAGCAATTCTAACACTAAAACCAGCTTCATGAGGTGATAACACATTCCCATAAATGGTAAATGAGTCGAAACATGCGCATAAGTAGGGATGTTCCCCTGGAGTGAGGGCAGCCATGGGCGGGGAGGATCATTAGAAGAGGTATTTTCAATCAGTTATTTCTAGACTCTTGACTGGATTTCTAAGTACAGCCTGGTCTGTGGTTCAGTAGACACTACAGGAATCCAAGTCCTTTGAATTTTTACATGCATCAGGATCCAATAGCTTGACACTGGTCTAGACGGGGCCCAAGAATTCTCTACCAACTTCCCACCGGGTATTGCTGCTGCTGCTGCTACAGGGAGACCACAATTTAACTAGTGTTCTCTCCCCTCTTCTCTTTCCTCTGCAGACAGGAGCATTCTCTCTCCTCAACCCCCACTAGTGTATCAGTTCCATGATCAACTGGCTGATAGCAAGCACAGCTGGATAGTGAAGAAGTTGGAACAGTGTTTTTAAATCCAATTATGGATGACCTAAGTTTATTGTGAATTTTCCAGAGGTACTTTTGGAGCTCTGAACTGGTTTACATACTAATCAGACCTCAACAAGTGATGGTGGTGGAGCCAAGTGGGAAATTAAACTTTTCAGAATTTTTATGTTGAAGACTTTTTTTTTTTTTTTGGTGTTTTTTTCTTTTGAGACAGGGTTTCTCTGTGGTTTTGGAGCCTGCGCTGGAACTAGCTCTTGTAGACCAGGCTGGTCTTGAACTCACAAAGATCCGCCTGCCTCTGCCTCCCGAGTGCTGGGATTAAAGGCATGCGCCTGGCTATGTTGAAGACTTTTAAGGGGTTTGAGAGAAAGTACCATTTTAAAGTAGAAAAGCCAGCAAGGTGCCACAACTAGTAAAAGCAGTTGCTTTGCAAACTCTGGCTACTTGAGATGCACTCCCCAGAGTTGCCCTCTGTCCTCCACAGGCAAAGTGACGCACTTGGCTGTGCATATATGTCATGCACACAATACACAGTAACAAAAAGGTTGGGGGAAGTAAAGCTCAGGTGAGCTGGAATTTCCCAGGCAGTGGACAGTGGAGGGGATTAGAGGAGTTGGCATTGCTCAGACAGGAATAACCAGCAAATGGTACAGTTTATCCAGGGACTGATTTCCCTAACATGCATACCGGCCAAACACCAATGCACACTTAAAAAACAAAAACAAATCTGAACCTTTATTAAAGGTAAAATTCTAACTGAAAGAAGTCATAGGACCAAATGGACAAGAATAACAAATCTTGCCCTTCCATACAGTCTGGAATAGGCTTGGGGTGCTGGGGCAGCTTCCTCCCATTGTACCCCATTCCACAAGAATCCATGCAGAATTCATTCATTTGTGTCATTTCTGTTGTAATTGTGGATTTCGCTTGTGTGTGTGTGTGTGTGTGTGATATATGTGTGGACATGCCTTGGCACAACTGTGGCGGTCAGAGGATAACTCTGTGGGGTTAGTTCCTTTAACGGTCTGCTGGTTGATCTCGGGTTGGCAGGCTGGTGCAGTGAGCTCTTTACTCAATGGGACTTCTCACCACCCCCCTTCAAAAATCTTTATATTTGTATTTTAAGTTAAATTTCAAAATGTATTTTATTACTCTTAGTGTGGTGGTGGTTACTGAGTTCCGTGGAGCATGTGTGGAGATCAGAGCACAACTTTCTGGAGTTGCTCTCCACTGCCATCTTTATGTGGGTTCTGGGGATCCGACTGAGGTTGCAGAGGCTTGGGCTGCAGGTTCTTTAAATACTGAGCCACTCTCTGATAACTAGAATTTGTCTCAAAAAAAAAAAAAAAAAGAAAAAGAAAAAAATCACAAAAGCCCATTGAAATCACCCTGTTGTATAACTGTTGCCACATTTCCAGTAGCCCCAGTGAGTTATAGTTTGTATATTACAGAATCCAGTCATTACATTGTATAACTATCCTTCCTAGTCAGAGTGGCCAGTCTGTGTGATGATCTCTTTGGCAAACGGGAGCTGTTTCCAAGGTTACTAAACCCAGCAGGGCCCCTGGCGTCTTGACACACATTTTCAGCATCCCTAGACATAACTAGCTCCAAGTGTTGCATGTTCACTGCCTTAATTTCTTGGTGGCACTAGAAGGGAAGCTACACTGCCCTCTTCGAGATGACTGTGCACCCATTTGTGACCTAGAGATACCATCTGGCCATGGGTATTGATTGAAGTTTCTCCATGCTTTAAAATAGCCCTAAGTCCTACCCTCAAGGAGGAAGATGACACTTCTCCCATCTCTCCCTGTGGCCACTTCATAAATACATTTTTTTTTCAGAAGCATTTTTACTGATTGGCATTCATTTGCTTAGGTAACATTATTTTTTTAACATTGCCAATTACAAAATGTATCAGAAAAAATTCAAAGGAAGAATAGCTCTTGTGATGGAGCAGGGAAGCTGTAGAAACTCCTGCTAAGTGTTTCCCCCTGGGCACAAAATGTGTGTGACTCACCCTTTCTGCCGAGTACATTGAGACCAAGAGCTTGAAGCGCCCCTCCTTTTCAGTGCAGTGTGTTGAAGCAAAGTCCGTTTTCACCAGCATTCTTCTACCTTGGCATTATTTATCCCCTTGTATTGAGAAATGGAAATATCTCTAATCTTTAGCTTCCTAACTTGTTTTGTTTTTCAAGACAGAGTTTCTCTGTGTGACAGCCCTAACTGTCCTGGAACTTGCTCTATAGACCAGGTTGGCCTTGAATTCAGGGAGATCTGCCTTTCTCTGCCTCTTGATGTTGGAATTGAAGATATGCACCACCATGCCTGGCTCCTAACTTGTTAATTAGCTAAAGGAGTTGATAATAAGCATTTTATGGAAGAAGGAAAAGATGCCTCAGAGATGGTGACCTGTTTGTTGTCACAAAACTGAACTGAGACAATTCTTTCTTCCCCAGATGAAATTTACAGATAAGGGGTGGGGATCTGAGTCTAGACCACGTGAAACAGATGTGGAGGTGGAATCAGCCCTTGGTTTTGAAGTCCCACTCCTCTACTGTTGCTGCCGTGAAGGCCCTCGGGCTTCATGAGTCCTGGAGTCTTAAGAGCAGCTGGAGCTATTGGCACAAGTCTAGAAACCCAGCACTTAGGAGGCCGAGGCAGAAGTTCAAGGCTAGCCTGAGCTAGATGAGAACTGAATTTAAAAAAATTGCTTTTAAAGATAAAATACAAAGGAGAAATAGTTTTAAATGCCCAGAGGCAGGAGAGTAGCTGGGTCTGTCAGGGAAGGCTCTGTGGCAAAGATGAGATGTGATGCCTCCCAGATCTCTCCATCTGGCTATTTCCAAATTCATTCCACCCTGTATGTGATTTTGAAGGGACCACAGTCTGTACTGGTGTGGCATGGTGGCAGCAGCAGCAGGAGCAGCAGCAGGGATAGAGACCTAACTTTGCTGTCACTCACGAGCCTAAGGTGTTCCCCAAATCAGGCACCCTGGCTCAGGTCAAACCAGATGCTTAGCTTCCATTGCAGAAGAAAACTTCAGGACAAGCCAGTATGAAGTACAGTTGAAGGTCATTAGATGACATTTTGAAAAAGAGCTCGGAAGCACAAGGCTTAAGGGAATGAGGACACCTGGGGAGAAAATGAGTCACTCCTGAGAGTGTGACTGTGGGTCTCTCTGTGTCACCTCACTGTCGCTAGTCATAGAGACCATTTTGGAGATCTTGAGGTTATCTTCAAAAGGTTGCTAAGGAAACTATATGAGGTCACATGTTGCTCCCCGAAGGCCACCAAACATGGATCTAATTGGTAAGATAAAACTCTAGGTCACTGGGAAGCAGAGAAGTTGGATGGCTTTACTGTCGACAGTCAAGAGTTCTATTTGTGGGTTTCTCTGAAAATGAATGGGAGGGGAAGGAGGCCTGTGCTGGTTAGATGACAATGTGACAGGGCTAGCATCATTCCGGAAGAGGGAACCACAGTGGAGAAAATGTGCCCACTAGATTGACTGTAGGCAAGTCAGTGGTGTATTTTCTTAATTGATGATTGGTATGGATAGGCCTAATCCACAGGGGGTGGTGCCACCCCAGGGTGGCATAAGAAAGCAGGTTGAGGCAAGTCACGGGGGAAAGTCCATGGGGGAAGCATCTTTCTTCATGGCCTCTGCTTTAGTTCCTGCTGCCAGTTTGCCTTGGGTTCCCACCCTGACTTCCCTTAGTGATAAAGTATGACCTATGAATTGTGTGCCAAATTAAACATTTTCCTCCCAAAGTTGCTTTTGGTCATGATTTTTAAATGTGCATTTACTTGTATTTTATGTACATTGGTGTTTTGCCCACATATATGTCTGTGTGAGGGTGCCAGATCCCCTGAAACTGGAGTTACACAAGTTGTGAGCTGCCATTTGGGTGCTGGGATTTGAACTCAAGTCCTCTGGAAGAGCAGCCAATGCTCTTAACTGCTGAGTCATCTCCCCAGCCCTGGCCATGATATTTTATCATGAAATAGAAAACTAACAAAGACAAAGCCCTACCTAAGGCCATGTACTTTCAGGCCTCGTGCTGGCTAGTTTTATGTCAACTGGACACAAGCTACAGACATCTAAGAGGAAGAAGCCTCAACCGAGGAAATGACTCCCTTAGACTTGGCTAGAACCAAGCCTGTAGGGCATTTTCTTAATTAGTGATTGATGTGGGAGTGTCCAGCCTATTGTGGGCAGTACCACCCCTTAGCTAGTGATCCCGGGGTCTACAAGAAAGTAGGCTGAGCAAGCCATAGAGAGCAGTAAGCAGCTCTCCTTCCACGGCCTCTGCATCAGCTCCTGTCTCCAGATTCCCGACCTTGAGTTTCCCTTGATGGGCTACATAAGCCAGATAAACCCCTCCCCAAGTTGCTTTTGGTTTTGTTTCATCATAGATCATAGCAATAGTAACACTAATTAGGGCAGAAATTGGTACCAGAACGGGGATATTTCTGTGACAGATATGATGACCATGTTGTTTTGGGGAGGATGTGGAAAGATTTTGGAATTTGGGGCTAGAAAAACCGTTGAGAGTCGAAAGCTTGGTGAGCTTGGAAGATAAGAATGTTGGGAGCATTGCAGACGTTCCAGAGGGGCGTTTGGGAGTCACTTACAGACTCACCGATTTGAGTAGAGCTCTATGGTTTTAATTAGTTAGGCTGAACAACCCACTGAGATTAACAAGAGACCAGACACTGGTTAGTTGGAGGTAAGAGATGAACAGTGATTAAGAAGAGGCCAGCATCTCTGAGGTGTCATCTGGGAAGTGTTTCCTCAGAGTTAGCCTACAGCTGTGATCCAGAGGGGGCCAGGGTTGCATCTTACGCTGGTAGCTTAATTGGTGGTCTAAGAGTCACCCAGCAGGTCCTGGTTTTTGATGGCATGAAAAGCAGCTGAGACTTGGCGCTGTGAGAGGCCAGGGTAGCCTCAGTAGAAGTTGAAGTCCCAGGATTAAAGGGGTCATAGGGAGAAGTTGACACTTGGTGCCATGAAGAGAGCTCAGGGCAGGCTATTGGTGAAACTGCAGCCCTGTTATCGCAGAGACTCCAGCATTTTGGAGACGCCAGTATCAGGGGATGACTACCAAGGTCAGCAGCAGCGATGGAGTGGAGGCAGCCATGGCTGGAAAAGCAAGCTGTGTGTACTGCAGAGGGCGGAGCCAAGGAAGTGACCCAAGCCGTCAGGAGGAACCCAGAAGATCGTGAGCGAATCCCAGATACTGGACATTGAATTATTTACACTGTGGGAGTTGCTTTGGCTTCGACTGGGCCCTGATTCTTCTTTCTTGAAGTAAGCAAGTATTTCATATATTTTAGATTTTGCAGGAGCGCACAGTTGAGAGACTTTAAACTTTTAAAAAAGAGATTGCGAGTTTCACAGAGACTTCAAATTTAAAAAAAATAAGCCTGGATATTTATAAGGAGACACCCTTTGATGTGTTTGATTTTTTAAGGCTGTGGGGCTTTTTATATTTATAAAATGTTTTATATTGTGATTTTTTTTAATAGGTGATGATGGGGATGAACAAGAAAGGAAAGGTTGTGGCTTAACATCGAAGTGTTTGTGTGTCAAGTTGACAAAGGGTCAGCTGTGCTGGTTAGTTTTATGTCAGACACAACTTGAGTCATCTGAGAGGGAACCTGAGTTGAGAAAATATCTCCATGACATTGGGCTGTAGGCAAGCCTGTAGGGCATTTTCTTTTTTTTCCTTCTTCCTGCTTTCTCGTCATCTTCTCCCTTTTTCTTCCTTCTTCTTCCTTTTTTTTAAAATTAAATTTTGTTTGAGACAGGGTTTCCCTGCATAGTCCTGGCTGTCCATAGCAGAGGCCACTCTGTTGCCCAGGCTGGCCTCGGACTCAGAGATCTACCTGTCTCTGCCTCCTTGAGTGCTGGGATTAAAGGTGTGCACCACCACTACCTGGCCAGCATCTTCTTAATTAGTGATTGATAGTGGAGAGCCCAGGTCATTGTGGATGAGTTCACCCCTGGGCTGGTGGTCCGGATTCTATAAGAAATCAGGCTGAGTAAGCCAGTAAGCAGCACTCCTCCATGGCCTCTGCATCAGCTCCTGCCTCTAGGTTCCTGCCCTGTTTGAGTTCCTGCCTTGTCGTCCCCTAACAGACTGTGACTATGGATCTACATACCAAACAAACCCTTTTGGTCATGGTGTAATAGTATACCTGTCTAGGACAGGCCTTAGGTCTGGCTCATTGCTATTTTAACATATCAATATGTAAAATGATTTACTGCTCTGTGTCTGCTACCTTCCCAGTAAATGTAGTCAGTTTTGCTGGCATTCTTGCTTCCTAGCTGATGACTCAGACAGCTTGTAAGAGTGAAGGTCACTTTTTCCTCATGTCCCCATAATTTCCCTGTGTTTCTGTCTTGTTTTAATACGATTGCAAGTTTTCTTTTTTCTCTTTCTAATATGTCATAGGTAACTTTTGTTTTTTCAAGATGGTTAGACTGAAACTTGCTATGTAGTTGAGGGTTACCTTGAACTCTTGACCCTCCTTCTCCCTCTTCCCAGGTGCTGGAACTACAGGTGTGTGCCACCACATTCAGTATAAGTAACTTTCTATGCTGTCAGTGCTGATGACACACAGCGTTAAAGGGGCAGTGTTCCCTTCTCTGAATGTGAGAGACAAAAGGCCTGCCGGGCAAGATGGGTGTGTTCTTTAATGATCTCATGTTACTGATGTAAGCCAAACCACCATCAGTGTTGGGTATATTCCTTGCTCGGAAACAGCAATTATTCTTTAGAACGAAGCATCCATACATGAAAACAGCAAATGATGTGAGACTTCAACCGCAAGGCGTTAAAAGCTTGCCCTAGCTGTCTTTCCTGCTTGTCAGTTTGCAATGAATCTGCCATTTCTAAAGATGGAGGGAAAAGGCAGCGGCACAACAGTAGGGCAGGCAGCCCGAGATCCTTGGCAGGACTCACGCAGCGTTCTGCCTTTTGTTTTCCCAGCTTCCTTTCACCGTTAACTCGGTTCCAGTAATTACGCACTCGCCCTGCATCCCAGAGAGCGCTGCGGTGGAGCCCGAGATTAGTGAGCAGCGCCCTCTCGTGACAATTTAAAATGCTACTGCCGAGCTAGGAGAGAAGGCAGCTTGAAGAGCCTTGGGTAGCATGAAAGGAGAGGTCTGGAGAAAACAAGGGACTACTGAATGGGATATGAATGGAGTTACTGAAGAATTTTTAATCATCATAAGAATATTTATAAACAGGAAAATGAACGCATGGGTTAAAACGAGGCCCAACATGATGGAGGAAGAGAATCAGCTTCTCTTCTGACTTCTAGGCTGTGCTTCACACGTGTGCCTACACCCCCACACCCCCACCTCCACCATCACCCCTGTCCCCAACCTCACATCCCCTTCGCCCCTTTCACGTGTTAGAAAAAATTCACAGCATCCATGAGGAGAAAGATACAACTTTCACCGTGGTTTGAGGGTGAGCAGCCGACTGACTTACTTGGCAGCTTGTTGGACGAACAGAATCTCTGGCAACCAACAGATCTTCCGAGTTAGAACCCAGACTGGGTCCGCTCAGGCGCTCGCATGCGCAGTGGAGCACACCAGGAGTGTTTGCTGCGTGGATTCTAAGCTTAGTCTTGGGTTGGCTGCTAGCACTACTTAACCAGCTGTGGGCAATTGGGTAACATGTGCGCCTCCGTTTTCTTGATTGTGACTGATGAATACTAGTGTCTGTATTGGCAGACAACCAACCCCACCATTGTCTCCAAGGCTTAACAAGGAATTATTACATTCTAGGCAACGTCTGAAGCCTTTCTACTTTCTCATTTTGGTATTTTAACTAACGCTTAATTAATCTTTCCTCCCAATAGCTTTCTTTTTCAGCTAACATACAAAATCATAGATTATAATTTTATCTTAGGGTTTCTATTGCTGTGAAGAGACACCATGACCACAACAACTCTTAAAAAGGAAAACATTTCACTGGAGTGGTTGGCTTACAGTTTCAGAGGTTCGGTCCATTATCATCTTGGCGGGGAGCATAGCGGTATACAGGCAGACGTCGTTCTGGCTACGTGTTGATCAGAAGGCAACAGGCAATGGACTAAAACACTGGGCTAATCTTGAGCGAAGGAGACCTCAAAGACTGCTCCCACAGTGACGCACTTCCTCCCACAAGGCCACACCTCTTAATAATGCCACTCTATTTGGGGGCCGTTTTCTTTCAAAACCCCCCAAATATTTTCATAGTATTCGTCGTTGGCTTTAGCTGATATTTGCCTCCACGCTGCTTCCGAGTCCCTCTTCTCAGTCTTCAGAGGTCCCCTCACGCCCTCCAATGTCTTCGTCTCATATGCAGATGTATATGTGCGCATGGCTAAATTTAGATTCTATGTATGACGACAGAAAACCGGCAGCATTTTGCCTTTTTTCCCTCTCCCAGGTCCCTTTCCCATTCCTTCCTTTCCGTCAGATACTTCCCACACTGAAGCGTCTTCCTTCTACTTTTGGGTCATATTGGATCATGCAGAATCACAGAATATGCAACCTTTATTAATTTAAATTAGATAGATGCGGATGCTTAGATCTAGATCCCTTATGGGCGAGCGCATATTTGCCTTCCAGCTGTTCATCTGGGCTGACCTCACTTGGCATTAATGGCATTGGGTTCTAGTCACTTCCTAAAGGGGGCATTATTTCATTCTTCCTATGGCTGAGGAAAACTCCACTGTGTGTGTATATACCACGTTGCTCTGTCCATTCATGTGGGGATCTAGGCTGTGGGGAACCCAGGCGGGTGCTGTGTTTGGGCTCTTGTTTTCTGCGGCAGGGGGCCTCATGTGACCTAAAACTTGTGTAGCTGAGGAGGGCCTTCAGCTCTTGATCCTCTGCCTCCACCTCTACACTGGTTTTGCTTGTGTCTCCTAATATTTGATTAGAAGCCAAAGTTGAAAGTGACAGCAAGGGGCTGGAGAGCGATGGCTCAGCGGTTAGGAGCCTGGGCTGATCTAGAAGAGCACTGGAGATCAATTCTCAGCAGGAGTCCCACAACCACCAGAAACTCCAGTTGCAGGGGATCAGGCGCCCTCTGATCTGGCTTCTGTGGGTGTAGCAGCTCATGCTCATGTATTTACACATGTATTTACACAATTTTTAAGAATTAGAAAAAAGGCACCCATTATAAGTTAATAAAAGTAATGCTGTTTTCATAATAAACAGATTTTCAAGAAGCATTGAGTCAAGTTGTTTCGTGTTCTTATGTTAAAAAAGCCCGCCTTCTGTGTTATTTGTTGCAGAACCACAGAATATGCAACCCGTAGAAAGTGCCTAGGGAACAGTTTTATCTCATGAGACCCCTGGAAGGGCCCAAGGGGACCACCTTTAAACTCTAGGGAAATTCAAAAGACTAAGGCACATTCGCTGTAAACATAGGCATGTAGAACACAAACCATTTCTATTTCTGCATTCATTAATTGCTTAGTGGGGAAGAATTCTGATGGGGTTCCGAGTTGTATTTAAAATGACTGAAGCAAATTTCTCTAAGAGTGAGAATTCTCAGTTCACTGATCTGAGCTAGCTTATGCCCTGGGAGCCTTTGCTTAGGTGTACTTAGCATCACTTTCCAGTATGAGCTGCAGGAAATGAGCATGGTACATTGTATATTGGGGTTGCTCCTGCTGCTAGAAGGGAGGCTTTGGTAAAATGGGGATCCAAAAACAGAGAAGCGATCTTTCTAGCTGCATGGATCTGTCAAAATACACTGGCCAGAGTGAATTGGATTGGCGTGGTTATAAAATCTTTGCAGGCAGATTGGGAATGACCTATGAGGTGGTGGCTGCTCTGTGTGCCTGGAGGGGCCTGGAGGGGCCTGGAGGGGCCTGGAGGGGCCTGGAGGGGCCTGGAGGGGCCTGAAGGGTTTTCTTTGCTGTGACTCCTGTGTGCTGGTGGTTGCTGCTTGTCTTAGTTAGGTTCCCTATTGCTGAGACAGCATGACCACAGCAACCCTTATAAAGGAAAAAACGTTTAATTGGGGTGGCTTAACATTTTCAGAGGTTTAGTTCATTTTTATTGTGGTGTGACATGGTGGTATGCAGATAGACATGGTGCTGGAGAGGAAGCTGAGTGTCCTACATCTTGGCTTGCAGACCACAGGAAAGGGTCTGTCTCACTGGGTGTGGCTTGACCATATGAGACCTCACAGCCTGCCTCCACAGTGGTAGCTTCTTCCAACAAAACCACACCTACTCAAGCAAGGCCACACCTCCTAATAGTGCCACTCCTTTGGGAGCCATTTTCTTTCAAACCACTGCACTGTTTCCTCTTCTTATTTTTCCCTTTCCTTTTTTTTTTTTTAAATTTCTCTTCCCTTTCCCCTTCTGTTTTTCCTATTCCCTTCTCTTCCCGTTCTTCTCCTCCTCCCTAAACCCCTTTCTCTTCTTTCCTCTCCTCTCCTCTCCTCTTTTTAGTTCTGCTGTAGTCACTATGAGTACCATGTTGGGATAAGGAATCTTACATTGAAGTCTTAGATAAATACAGTATAATTCATAGATTCTTCAAGAATGACTTAATATACTAATAATCCAGAGATGGGGGCCCATACTGTGAATCCCAGCACTTGGGAGGCAGAGGCAGGTGGACTTCTGTGAGTTCAAGGCCAGCCTGGTCTACACAGAGTTCCAGATCATCCAGGGTTATGTAGCGAAACCCTGTCTCAAAAAGTATTTTAATCATATTTAGAAACATGGTGCTGGTGTACACCTTTAAGCCCAGCACTCAGGAGGCAGAGGTAGGTGAATCTCTGTGAGTGTGAGGCCAGCCTGGTATACAAAGCTAGTTCCAGGACTGCCAGGACTGTTATATAGAAAAATCTTGTCTTGAAATAAAACAAAACAAAACAAAAAAACCCAAAAAACCAAATATATATAGCTGGGCAGTAGTGGCACACACCTATAATCCTAGCACTCGGGAGGCAGAGACAGGCAGATCTCTGAGTTCGAGGTCAGCCTGGTCTACAGAGCTGGTTCCAGGAGAGGCTCCAAAGCTACAGAAAAACCCTGTCTCGAAAAAAAAAAAAAGAAAGAAACATGGTGGGAACATTAATATTTTAAATGCTGGTGAGGAGGTGCAAGGGAACAAAATGTGCTATATAAAGCAGTCAATTCACAAATTAGTTTATATAAAACATAGTACAGGAGTAGTCAGTATTCAGCATCCCCCTTCTACTTTTGAAGTGGTGGTCTGTTAAATTCCATTTGCATCTCTCAAACATGTATCATCTGCTTCTGGGAGAAGATCGGGAATAGAGATGAATTTGGTTTTCCAATGTCAATGATCTGTTTGCTGCTGATAGTAAACAGGCTAGAGTCATTTGGCAGTTTTCTGCAGTTGCAGGAATGTGGCCAGCAGAGGGAAGCAGAGTAGATGCTGCTCCTCGCGGAGGATAAGGCAGAGAGGCTCTGCAAGCATCTCTAGTGGTAGGAGGTGAGGTAGCTGAGGATCAGCTTGCTCTTGGCGCTAGTTGATGGTTTCTGTGGGAAGAAAGCCCAGAGCTGCTGGTGCTTCTGATGCCTCAAGAGAAGAAAACATCCAGATTTCTCTAATTTAAAAGCAGAGCTTAATTTCTTTTAAGGCATTACTCTGAAGCTCAGAATAAAAACAAAACCATGCTAGAGGGTTGAATTTGGTCTGTGGTCTGCCAAGATCTAGACCCTTCGAGGGAGGCTGCAAATGGCCCGAATTTGTCCCCCCATTTAAAATCAGTTTCTATACAGTTATTAGTATATATGAATTTTACAAAATAATGGGCTCTGGATGGTCCTGCTCACTGCTGCGTGGTTCTTTCAATCTATTTGTCTCTTCTTATAATGGAATATTCCATGGTAAAGACAAGGATAGAGGAGACAAAGACAACACGGTTTCAGCATTCTTGGGGAAAGTCACCTCGTCTCCACTGGGATTAAAATTTCAAGATGATGATAGATTTATCTTGGAATCTAGCCTGCCTGCTGGATAAGAACGTTTCATCAAGGAGAATGTTAATTTTGTGGGCATTTGTTAGTCTGTCACTATGCGTTGGAGGGGAATGACCACAGCATCCATGTTTCGTCAAATGGTTTGACTTAAATATTCTGCCTTAATTCCTGGTAGTTTCCACACTCATTAGCGTGGTTTCCTGACTTTTGATTTGGGAACTATAGTGAACCTCTGGGACTTAAAGGAGCTTGCTCTCACAAATGACTCTGTCACCCTGAAAGGTCTGTCTACATTTCCACTTGGATTTGATGACGTCTTTCTTGCCTCCTTGTTTCTTCCCTTCACCCCCCAACTCCTCTACAACTTCTATGTAGGATGAAGGTGGAGCTCTCATTCAGTCCTAAACAGAATGTCTTCATCAGACTTTCCTCTCAGGGCTCAGGGACCTATGCGGAAGAGGAGGTAGAGAGATTGTAAGAGCCAGAGGTGGCGGACGGCTTCAAGGAAACAGTGTCATCCAGACCCAACAGGGCTGATGGACACATGAACTCATACAGACTGTGGCAGCATGTACAAGACCTGCACAGGTTCAAGCCAGAGGGGGTCCCGGAACTGAAAGGAGAAGTATACACAGGCTCCTACCCCTAACCTGGAAGCTATGT
>JAQHUG010000065.1:313476-336278 GCA_028555095.1 Dicrostonyx torquatus
TGATTTCATTCAGTCTCTATTAGTTTCATACTTTTGGCTTATTAAGTCAAAGGAATATTTTATATATATATTTGGTTTTTCTCTCCCTTTTCCCCTCTCCTTCCTTCCTCCTCCTTCCCCTTTCTCTCTGGTAGAGAAGGAACGAGGTAGAAACTCAAAGTAAAAAGCAACTTTCCTTGACTTTGGGTTCATGAGTGTATTGAATTTTTGTTGAGTCTGATATGTGAATGACTGGTATAAGCAGAAACTTTGGCCAGTGGTACCCTTCCTGCACTCTGCAAGTTTGACTTTATCTGTATTTGTTTCTTATTAGATACAACTTAGAGTTCATTTCCTATCGGAGATGGAAGACCTTATTTTCAGAATTCTCTTTGAGAGGTAGGGTCAGGGAAAGGGACCTTGCAGCAAAAGTAGGAGCCTGGGCCAATCACTGCAAAGGAGATATTAAGTCTGGTCCTGATGTGGGCCAGGACCTTTGGTAGTAGTTACTTAAGTTATTTCCCTGGATAGAGGCTCTTATGATAGAGCTTAATGACTCTGTGACCAACTTCATAGATGCCATTCTCTCCCTCCATCAAGCTGTCAGTCTTATCAGGGCAAGGAAACAGAGGGCAGGGTTTGCATCACGGGTGCTGATGGACTCGTAAAGTAAGAAAACAGTTTTCCATGCTGTGATGGCTAACATTGATTGTCACCCTGACAGGATCTGGAATCACCTAGGAGAAAATTCCCAGGTCATGCCTAAGAGGGATTATTCAGCTAGGTTGACTGAGGTAGAAGTCTATACACTAATTACAGGTGGCTCCATCCCGTAGACTGGGTCCTGGACTAACTAAAGAGGAAGTGAGTGGAAAACCAGCATCCATCTCTCTGCTTCCTGACTGTGCTTGTCATGTGACTAGTTGCCTCAAATTTCTGCTCCATGGTTCTCCCTGCTGTGGTGAACTGTGTCTTGGAACAGTGAGACAAACTAAGACCTTCCAAACGGGGAGAAAAGAAGATTTCTACTGAGTTCAGGGAGGAAATTATGGGGTGTGGATTGGGATATTCTGTGCTTGGCAAAGTCTTGAAACCATAGTAAAACCTGCTTTGGCTTTCAGATTGACTGAAAAATGTTTTATTTCTCCCACATGGCTGTCTAGATTCAGATTCAAATTATTCTTGTGGTAGTATTTTGGCCAGAAAATGTGCTTTTCCGATCTCAACTTAATTCCTTTAAAAAATTATTTTTATTAGGTGTATGTGTGTGTAAGTGCCCATGGAATCCTGAAGAAGGTGTTACAGGATTCTCAGAAGCTGGAGTTACAGGTGCTTGTGGGCCACCCTGTGTGGGTGCTGAGAACTGAACTCAAGTCCTCTGGAAGAACAAGGAAATGGCTGAGCTCTAGGCTCTGTCTTTGTCTTTTAAAGTAGGGACAAACAGCATCTATGGCACTGACTTGTGGTGACCATGTAATGAGATCTGACACATAGCTACTGTTTATTGAGCATTTAATATTAGTGAGATATGGTCTGATAGAACTCGGAACATTACATTGTGTTTTTACAGAGAGTTGATTTCACTAAAGTAGGTTCCTTTTATTTCATTAGCAGCATATGGGTAAAACCAATAAAAGTTCAAGCTGCGAATTCTAGGGGAGTCTATTTGGAATGGAAGTTTTATCTTTGCTTTTATTTTTTTTTCCTGGACCTGAGTCAGTATTCTCTAAACTGACCCCACGCCTCAAGGCGCCTAGGGCTCTCGCATGCATTCATCTTTGCTCATTGTTTGGACATCAGAAGATCTGCCTGGAGCTGATTGTAGAGACCTAAATTCAGAACCCGTCTGCCTATAATGTCGAGAAAGATGGATGACTTCCGTCCCCCGAAACTGTTATTGGAGAGCAAGTATACCAACCTATCAAGGGAATGGAGGGACGGGCGAGAGGTTTGCCCCACTGGGAGAGGGAGGACGCAGCTTCAGAGAGGAGTCCTGATGGATTGGTTTGTACCAGTAAACAAAGATCTGTGCCTGGGGCACTCTGGCTGTTGGAAACTTAGCCCAGATGTTCAATGACTCACACAGTTGCTGTTCAATTTGAGTCTGTGACATTTGTACAGTTGATGGGATTTTATGAGACGTTTTATAGCTCTTCCCTGCCACTGTTTAGAGAAATAACCTCATGAGATCCAACCTTCTTTCTTGTTCCATTTTATGAGATGGTTCCTTGCAAAAAAAAAAAAAAAAAGCTCTTTGAGCTGAGAGCATAGCTTAGTGGTACAGAGTCTGCCTAGTGTGTGTGTGTGTGTGTGTGTATGTGAGCACTCCTTCAACCCCCACCCCGATCTCCAAAGCCGCAAGCAAAATGAGGTAGTTTATGTTAGTTTCTGAGTTTCCCTACCTACTCAGTTCCCCTAGCATTCTATAGATGCAGGCCAGCCTCAGGCAGCAGGGGGCCTTTGCGTCTGGTTTTCAGAAGGGGCTGCATAGTTGAAGGGATTCCCTGGTCTTTTGGAATAGAAATCAAGACTGACAGAGATGGACTGTTCTGGAATACTCACATATTCCTGAGGTCTGCCTTTTTGTCTCTTTCCCTGGTACTGTATAATTTCTGTCTGAAGATCAAGACGTGGAACTCTTAGTTCCTTCTCTGGAACCACGTCTATCTGCACACCACCATGCTTCTTGCCACGATGATAATGGACTAAACATTTACAGAAAATGTAAGCTAGCCCCAGTTGAATGCTTTTCTTTATAAGAGTTGCCATGGTCATGGTGTCTCTTCACAGCAAGAAATAAAACCCTAACTAAGAAAGGAGTTGGTTCCAGGGACTCACATATTACAGTGATAGGCCTGACCATGCTTTTGTTTGGAGGACTGTGGACTTTTGGATTTTGGATTAGCAAAGCAGTTGAATGCTTTAAGTGCTGCTTAATGGGCCATCATTGTAGGAACATGGAAGACAGTGGTGCTGAGGATGATTTGAACTGTGGGGCCTGGCCCAAGAGTTTCAGAGGAGAAGATTTTTAGTATGTGGCCCAGAGACTGTTCTTGTGATATTTTGGCAAAGAATGTGGCTGCTTTTGCCCTTGTCTGAAAAGTCTGCCTGAGGCTAAATAAAGTAAAGAGTTTTGGATTAATTCTATTGGCAGAGGAAATCTCAAACCAGCCTATTATTGACTGTCGTGTGGTTATTAGTATTTACTCTTATGGATATCTACAATGAAAAGGAGCAAACCAGTAAGCAGTCCCCCACCATGGCCTCTGCATCAACTCCTGCCTCTAGGATCCTGCCCTGTTTGAGTTCCTGTCCAGACAGTGTTTAGTGGTGAACAGCAATAGGGAAGAGAAAGCCAAATAAACCCTTTCCTCTCCAACTTTCTTTTTAGCCTTTGTGTTTCATCATATCGACAGCCCCATGACACGGCTCTGCCCTCCTTACATTTCCCTCATTACCAAGTGGAGCACATTTCTCAAGTTCACTGACTTTGGACATCATCTTTAAAGCCCCTTAACTGTTTTCTTTCTGGGTTTCTTTGAAAAAAAAATTTATAGTAACCTTGCCTTTCATAGAGGGAGTTCTGGTCTCTCATCCGGAGCCACTGCCCATGGGTCTTGCACTTCTGCTGGCCTCTCTGCTGTTATTTTGTGTGGTCCCTCCTCTATGCTCCCCTTCATATGAGGGTCCTCTGCTCAGTTAACATGTTCATGCCAGAAGCCCCCTGTGTAATCCCTCCTGCAGAGGCTATCACAAACTAATGCCCGATTCTCTGTGAGGTCATGTGCTATCTTGGCGATAGCCATTTTTATTTCCATACCTAGAGTTCTATCCCCACCTTGGTCTGACTCACCTGTCTCATCTCGCATTCAAGATTCTCTTCCCCACACCTCCCTGCTTCCTCATTCCCCACCTCATTCCAAAGTCTTTGCTTAGCAATGTAGCTGTCAGCCAAGGCATTTTGGTTAGCTTCTCTTTTGTTGCTCACACGAAGCTAGTCGTTCAATTGTATTGATTTTACCTTTTCCGTTTTCCCCTTCATTCCTAGTTCAGGGTTTATCATTTTCTTCTCCTGGGCCTCTGAGGTGCAGCAGTTTCCTCTGAGCTCAAGATATTCTATCCCTCAGGGAAGTTCATTAAGACAGAAAGCAAAGAACTCAAAATAGTTCCAGGAAGTTCCCGAAACTGACCATATTCATTGGATCCTCGGTTCCCGAAAGTAAATAGTAAAAATGCTGAGAGTCGCTCTCAGACAAGCCAAGCTGCAGAGAAGACTCTCAGACCAGCTTTGCTACTTGGAAAAAGCTGAGACCCAGCAGCCGGGAAGAAGCAGAGAGAAGCTGAACTGCCGACAAGAAGCGGTGGGTTGAACTGCTTGGAAGAGGACTAGACCAACTGAGCCACCAGAAAGGGCAGTCTCCACCCTGTTGATCTGCCTGCTGTCTGGGCCCTTTAGCTTTCCCGCTTTGGTGAACTGTCACTCATGCTGGAATGGGCTTTGGTGACAGAGCTCTCTGAGTCATCTGTGCTTCAGTATCTTACTCCTCACCCAAATTCCGGGAAGAAACCCCAGTAAAACTCATGGGTTCACCATGTTGGACTTTGGGGGCCTTTGACCTTTGGTCTGTCATCAGTTCCCTTATCTGGGGTGACTAAGTGTTTGCTCATGTCTCCCTGGGAATAGTCGCTGAGCAGCCACTTCAACATTTTCCTAAGTGCTCTCCTTACCTTCAGCCTTGTTTCCTTCACATGTTTCATTTAAACAGTTGCCAGAGAGAACTTCAAAAATGCAATACCAGCTAGGTCAATACTTCTTTCCCATCTTCTAGTGGCACTCTGTAGCCTACAGTGTGTCTGAAGTCTAAACAGTTCTCTGCACTCCACTCTTGCTCTCTCAGCGGCATGGGAGCCCAGCTTTGCAGAGCCGCTCCCCTTTCAGCTCAGCCAGACAACTCGCAGTTCTCATGTTTTCTTACCTACGTGGCCTTCACCATTCTTTTGGACTTAACCCTCTCTCCTTTGGAAGAGTGGATGTCCTAACACAGCAAACCTACAGCAACCTCTGTATCTCTGTTTGCCTTGCTTTTAATGGGCCTTTTTGGGATGACACCTCCTCCTATCAGTCTAGATTCTCTGAAACCAGAGCCTTGTGATCTCTGTTGTTCACGCCGAGGCATGGAAGCTATGAAGCGATTAGAGAGGAAATTATTTTTTAACTTAAAATTTCTTTTAAAAAATCTTTTTTCATTTTACATACCAACCCCAGTTCCCACTCCTTCTCTTCCCCCAGCTCCCCCCACTTTCCCCCCACTCTACTTTACCCTTCTCGGAGAGGGTAAGGCCTCCCATGGGGAGTTAACGAAGTCTGGCACGTGACTTTGAGGCAGGACCAAGGCCACCCCACGCCCGTATCTAGTCAGTTCATGTACTAGGATAAATCCTGGTTCCACTGCCAGGGGCCCTACAGACTGCCCAAGTCACACAATTGTCACCCACATTCAGAGAGCTTAGTTTGGTCCTATGCAGGTTCCCCTGTTGTTAGTCTGGAGTCAGCGAGCTCCCACTAGCTCAGGTTAGCTGTTTTTGTGGGTATCCCCGTCATGGTTTTGATCCCTTTGCTCATATTATTGCTCCTCCCTCTCTTCAACTGGATTCGAGGCACTCCGCCCAGTGCTTAGCTGTGGGTCTCTGCATCTGCTTCCATCAGATGCTGGATGAAGGTTCTATGACGACAATTAAGATAGTCATCAATCTGATTACAGGGTAAGACCAGTTCAGTCACCTGGAGAAGAAATGTTTAAGAAGACAAAACAGTTCACAGTATTAAATCTTGTTGTTAATGATACTTAGTGTGGTAAATAAATTCAGTGTGCCCACCTGTGCCAACTAACATCAAGAACTTCAGCCTGGGTTTGAGTAGATCCATTAGTTTGGGGAGATGGGGGAGCGAAAAATGACATCCATATGATGCAATAAAATGGACCGTCAGAGTTTATAAGATCTGGTGTTTAGCCCCACCTTGGATAAGTCTCTATGTAGCTGTGGGAAATCAGCACCATCTTTTCAGTCATGAGAATGTCTGAGTTGAAATGTCTCCAAAAACAGTAATCTGCAATTATCGCTCCTTGCCCAGGCAGTTATGTCGTACTGAGCACATAAAAAGACAGTCATAACAGTCTTATGTAGAGTCATATAATCTTACTATCAACCAACCCAGTGGAGATTTAATTTGTAAATGGAGCCTCAGTCCCAGTGTAAAAGATAATAAAAGCTTTACAGCCTGTTTTCAGGCTCTGTGCCTAAGCTATCGGGAAGCATCCTCCATAGCTACAGGGAAGATAATGAATTCAGACAGGATCCTCCAAGGGTCTGTTAATGTGGTGTTGAGACCATTTGGGCATGTAGTGTGTGTGCATACATGTGTGTAGTGTTGTGGCAAGAAGAATTTGTTTCATGCTGGAGAATGAGGGGAAGCTGTAATCACTGTTCATGCTGGATGGTCCCCAGAGTCTCTCCTGGGACACACGAGAGTGATGGAGTGGGTTAACCATCCCTGTGCTGGCCGGAGTGAAGAGCTGTTCAGAGCCAAGTTCCACCCCTGAGATGGGACACACTTTCTGTACCTGAGGAAAGTCAGCTTGCTTTGGGAGTTTCTTCCTCTGTGATGGACAAACAGCTTCTGTGACATTTGTCTCATAACCAATGAATATGTTCATCTTAGCATTTCAGGGCACTCTGTCACCCACAACCATCATAAATGAACGAATGAAAACTTCTGCCTGTTTAAAAGGAACATGGAAAGTGTTTTTATATTATTGTCTTGTGTGTGCATGTGTGCGCATGTGTGCACGTGTGTGTTCATGCGATATTGGGAATGAACCCAGGGTTTTGTGCATGCTGGGCAAGTGGTAGGCCACTGAGCTCTGCTCTAGCCCGTCAGTGTGTTCACTAGCAGGTCTGTGTTGTATGTAATTAAACCCATTTTGCTTCATTGAGAAATGGATTGTGTTTAACATGCAGTTGTACTCATTTTTTTTTTTTTTTGCTTTCTGACTGTTCATAAGCAACTTGTCTTTGGGGTTGGAAACCAATGACTTTGAGGAAATGCGACTTCTGGTTGTGCCATAACCAGAGAATCAGAGGTAAGAAAGCTATAGTGGGGGAAATGCAGTTTTTTTCCCCACTCTTTCAATTTTTTATTGCTGTGTGTGACTTGAATGTATAGAACAAAATCCAGCATTCACCCTTCACCAACCTTATCAATCTATCACTGCCCTCCTCTCTAATTTACAACCTTCCGTTCCTTTCATTGCACTCAGAAAGTCCCCTCTGCACCGTGGACACTTAGGCAAATGAATGTTCCAGTCGTCTCCTCTGCCCGCCTTGCCCTGCAAGGCGGCTGGCTGCTCAACCCCAAGAGACTTCCTTAGGGAACTGGCCTGCTTTCCCTTAAGAATGTCCCAGGCAAGGTTTGTTCCCCCCCACACTTTTTTTGAGGATAATCACTCTTGTCACCCCCATAGCCTCGTTATGGGGAATATTTAGTGCTGCAGCCAGGACGTGGAGGGAGGGGGACCGATATCTCGGATGCGATAACACTGCTTCCTGCGTCAGTGAACACGGTATTGATTGTAGGCTGTCAACCTTTCTGCATGCTTTGCGGGGTCCCAGAAGGCTAACAGCTGCAGGGAGGGTAATGCATCAGGCACGGGCACATGTGTTCTGTTAACCAACACTACTCTGAGCTTGCTTGCTTGCTCTTAATGCATCTTGGCTCACTGACTCTCAGATTTCCTCTTTAATCCCCTGAGTCCTCTGAGCAATCTTTTGGTGCTGTTTGGATCTCCGTATGTTGAGTTCCCCTCGCTCAGCAGCCACTGTTGTGATCTTGTGATCTTCCTAAGGGCGAGAGCTCGCACTGACTTCTGTGTGTGCCGATGCACTCAACAAACATTATTGAGCATTTAGGATGTGCCGAACACCGTTCTGAGGATCAAGAGTGCACTAAGCAATGTCTCATATGGAACTTAGGCAGGGAAAGGCCTTTCCGAGGAGGTGACATTCCAGCTGAGCCATCAGTGGGACTGGATATTAACTACTTGCTAAGTTAGGTTGGAAGCTGGAGTTCCTCAGGTTAGCTCCTCCTGGGCTAGTTTCAGACAGGCCCCACGGGTGACCCCAAATGAGGCCAAGCATTATTTTCTCATTGTGTCCCTCACCTCTCAGGACTATCTGTCCTTTCCCTCGTGTAGTCAGCTGCCCTGGAGCATGGTAAACTCCTTAAATACCCACGTGTTGTTTTGCCTGCATGTCCTACCCTGAGGCCTAAAGTATTATTTTCTCTTCACCTGGACAACTCCCTCCCATTTGTCTTTTAGGTTTCACCTGAGGAATTGCCTCCTGGACAGTTCTTCTCTTTGACTGAGGTGGTCCTGTGTGCCCTCCGTACCTGCTCTGCCCAGTAGGACAGGTGTGGTTCTTTGTAGTTCTAACGGAGACATACCAATACACGTTCACACAGTGCCTCTGTGGGCCAGGCACCCTTCTGCGAGCTTGGGGGGGGGGGAACAGATCTTTCAGTTTTCACACTGAATTTACAGGGTATGGTTTATTATTAGTAAGGGCACGGGGGCACAATGACATCATTTGTCACGGTCGTTCGGCTTTTCAGTAGTAGAGATCTGGTTTCTTCTTAGGAGGCAGGCAGGCAGAGAGGCTGGTGGGCTTGCCCCTGGAGGTGCTTAGCCAAGGCCTTGAGCTGCCACTGTTGCCTGTGAGGTTGTCCCTTCCCGTGTGCTATGGGTTGTATGCAGACAGGGCCCATCTCTACTCCTTTACAGATCAGCCTGGCACGTGTTTGTCAGGCGTTGTTTGATCAGCTATTAAATACTTAGTGAATGAGTGACTGCTCAGAGTTCCAAATGTCATTTTTTTCTTTGGCCATTGAAGTAGTCAGACATCTTTCAACTGTAGTGTCTGAGATTCTTGACACCCACAAATCGAGTCCCACAGCATTCTGGCTGGAATTGCAAATCATGACCCAACTAAGGCAAGAAAACGCCACACTGATGGCTGGTCCCAGAGGCCTCTGGGTTTTCCTCCTAAGGTTCATTTTGGGAGATATGCACCTACCTAGAGTGAAAGCAATAGCTAGGGGTGTCAGAGGTGGTGGCCATGGGGGACTTCAGTAGGCTCTGCCTACCCAAGGGTGACTTAGAGGGGCTGGTAACAAGGGCTAGCAGTAGATGTTCTGGCCCCACAGCAATCACTGTCTTCAGTCTCTTAAGTCAGAAGGCAGATGTGATAGGCCTAGCAGGGTCTGCCCCAGAAGTTTATCCAGTGTGGCAGATCTGAACTGGGATGGGGTGGGGATAATCAACATTGGGGTCAGAGTTGGAGGTTGGAGACCCCACTGAGTGTATGGAGTTTGCACTTATTCCTGGTCATGCACCAGTATTTGCTCACAGTGTGCCCATTTCTGAGTCTCCTCATTGGTGAGAATGGACAAGCCAAGAAGATCTCTATGCATCACCTATCATTGTGGAGGAAGAGATGCAGGATCTGGAGGAGGACAGACTTGGATAAGTCTCTGGGCTGTCACACAAGCCTTTGAGTCTACCACGGGAATGCGTTTCTACCCATGAGGGACTGCGGTGATTTTCATAGTTACATGGTGACTGCTCGGTAAATAGTTTCTCTTTTTTTCCCATCTATTATGTTTAAACACTAGGATGTGGAGCTTGAGAAATATTTGTAGCTGGGACTAGGGGCATGGTAGTTTAGCGGTGAATTGCTTGGATGACCTGTGTGAGGCTCTAGGTTTAAACCCAAGTTGCAGTAATAACATTGTTACTGGATGAGTGAAAGCCAGAGAGCTGGGTTAGCTCTGGGGAACTGAAAATGCATTTCTAATAGCACAAGGGGAGGTTTAGCTTGGCATCTTGTTCCTATGCCACACCATGCCCACTCTCGCTTCAGCTTCTCTGTGGGGTTCCATCTATTTGAAGTGCTGTACCGTGTTTGGGTGCTGGGTGGCATGCCTCAAAATGCTGCTTAGGTGTCAAAGATTCTGAGTAAGCTTTTTCTTATCACTTTAATCACCCAATCCCTCTGTAGTTCCTGTGCGTTCTTCACACTGCCTTGCCTTATATAAATGCATCGATGATGTGTTCAGAACTCCCACATGCATGTTACCTCCAGCAGAGGCAGGGTCTTCCTGTCTCAGTACCTCTATCCTTTTGCCTGAGAGCTGGTCCCTGATTCCCACTCACAATCCGTCAGGCTACCTCTGATGTTGGTGAACTTAGGCTCATGGTTAGGACTGACTTTCCAATCAATACTTTCTCTTTATGTATGGAGCAGGATGGGGATGAGAACATAGACCAAGCATCCTGGTTTTGTGAATCGGGTAAATGTTGTCATTTGTTTCCTCTACTGTAGCAGTTCAGTCACTCGCTACACAGCAGTATATTGGTCAAAGGTGACTCATATTACCAATTACCCATAGGGTTATAGGAGTTGACAGATTCTTCTTGCCAGGTGCCATGTGGTTGTCCTGACACTGTGGTTATTCTTAAGTCCTAGTGTAACACATTGCTCATGGTTATAATGATATTGGTATAAACAAATTGGTCCAGATACATTTGCCACAGAAATACCATTTTTTTTTGAGACAGAATTTCTCTGTGCAATACTCCTATCTGTTCTGGAACTATCTCTTGTAGAGCAGGCTGGCCTCAAACTCACGGAGATCAGCCTGCCTCTGCCTCCCAAGTGCTGGGATTAAAGGTGTGCATCACCACCATCTGGTTTAGAAATACTGTGTCTTACAGTTGCCTATAATAGTTAGCATGGTTGCATCATGCAGATAGATGTGTGGCCTATACCAGTTACCCGACTTGTGGCAGAATGCTGTCTTAAACACTATCATGTGAATCCAGAGGCAGGCTAGCCTGATGCTGAGATTCTTAGAACATACCTGTTAGATACATGATTTGAGTTTTGTGGGTAAACAAGTTAATACAAGTGTAATTTCTTTCTTTCTTTCTTTCTTTTTTTTTTTTTTTTTGAGACAGGGTTTCTCTGTGTAACAGCCTTAGCTGTCCTGGAACTTGTTTTGTAGACCAGGCTGGCCTCAAACTCACAGAGATCTGCCTGCCTCTGCCTCCCGAGTGCTGGGTTTAAAGGCGTGTGCCACCACCACTGGGCAGTGCATGTGTAATTTGTAGAGCCAAGTCTGGCCCATGAGAAGTGCTGGTTAACGTTAGCTTTGTCTGTAGCTGACCCAGGATTTTAACAGCTTGGTTTCAGTCAGACACACCGAGTTGGAGTCTAAGATCCATCTCTCACTGGTGATATCCTTGGCTAGGAGGACAATCTGTCATTCTCCATTTGCAAAGTAAAATTCAATGGCGTTGTGTGTGGAGGGAGGAAACAACAAAGTGAGCATGAAAAGCACTCTGGCAATCCTCAGGGAGCATGGCCGGTGTGGCTGGTCTGTTGTGCTTTAAGCAGCAGAGCAGGAAGGGCAGGAGCCCGATGTGAAGCAGCTAAGAAACAAGTCTCCACTGCCTGTCTATCCGGCATGCTGGCCCTTGTTGCCGGCTTATGCCACTCTTATTTCTCGTGACTTTTCTTCCTCCTTTGGATAAGAAATCATGGCTGCCTTAAGCACAGGAAGGCAAGCCTTCCATTTTACTTAATCAAACTGGTGCCCTCCAGCCGTAATCCAATGGTTCTTACATCATCTTGTGCAGGGTCCTTAGAGCCAAAGAAACTGTTAAAAGTAAAGCAGGTTGGTTTTCAGGTCATCTGGGCTGGCAAAGTAAAACTTACCCGGGGCTCAAGGAGATGAAAAGGAGTCACTGCTCAGTATTTGGTAAAGAGCCAGCAAGTGGTGACAGATGGTGGCTAGTGCCACCTGAGGTCTTGCTCTAGTGACATCCTTTCCTGTGTTTGCCTTTTTGGCGATTCATCTGAGGCTCCCTTTCATGCAGGAGGAGGAATCTGGTGGCCCTGTGCTCTAACTCATTCGCACATCCCTAACCCACCACCAGATCACAGGCTGCGCTCTGTACTGAGTTTGTTACACAGTGTGGGGCTTGTAGTTGAAGTCCACAGACTTCTTAATGATGATCAAACAGAACTGTTCATGTATATCTTTGGGGAGCAATGATGTCTCTATTATGTCAGACCATCGAGATATGCTAATGCCTCTGAGGGTATTGATGTCATGATTGTTCGGTGGTCCTCAACCTTCCCACAATGCAATCACTTAATACAGTTCCTCATGGTGTGGTGACTCCCAACAATAAAATTATTTTCATTGCTACTTCATATAACTGTAACTTTGCTACTATTATGAATCATAATGGAAATATCTGTTGGACGGACTTAAGTGACCCCTGTGAAAGGGTCATTGTTCGACTCCCAAAGGGGTCATAGACTCATCAGTGGAGAACCTAGCTATTTGGACTTTAGTAAGCCCACTATTGGTGGCTCACAAAGTGAGTCAGGAGGTGTGTGGATACATGTTTCACACATGAACAGTTAATGCAGTTTCTGCTCGAAAGAAACACCAGCACAACAGAGCAACATTTTGGGATGTTTGTTCTTTGGAGGAAGATATCATGCTTCTGACGAAAGGTGACGAAGAAACACGTGTAATGAACAAGAGTACAAAGGAAGCTAATGTTCAAGTTGCTATGAATGATTTGTCCACACCCTGCCTGGCACAGTCAGAGGTGGGGAGTCCCTAGGAGTTGGGAACAGGACAAGAAGATGGCAAACATCTGTGACCTGTGCTCCCCACCCATTAATGTTCTTTAGGAGCAGGAGGAATTTCTCATCAAGGAAAGTCCCATGGAGTCCTTCTTCGTGGCCCTGAAAGACTTGAGAAACGTTAGGAAAGTCACATCGTCACCCTAATGTGCCCGCTGCATGGAGATGCAAAGGCTTGTGTTTTAAGGCTCCTGAAATTGGGATGTATCTTACAAAATCATCACTGTGACTTGAGTAGATAGTGATTTTCACTCCACAAAGCTGTTAGCATACAGGCAACAGCTTAGAAATTGACTCAACATGATGCTTCTATTTTTTTTTCCTCCTCCAAAGCGAATTAAAAGATTGGGAGTTCTAACAAATCTAGAAACAGAAGGAGGTTTTTTTTTTTTTTTTTTTTTGTGAAAATCTTCCATCTCAAGTTATTTCCTGTTTACCAGATGGAAATGGGGGGCGATGTGTTAAAGCAGAGCAACAGGTAGAAGCCTGGGCCCCACTTTTTGGACATACCCAAGCCCTTCTATGCTTCCTCTCTAAGTATATAAACGTTTGACTTTTGAACTTGCTTATGGAAATGGCTTTTCATAAGTGGTGCGTTGTGTCATCGCAAGAGAAGGATGAACCTGCCGCTGTGATTAATGATGAAAAGGAATACTGTTGACCAGAATTGATGTTTCATGACTGTTCATTCTTGGAGGAAGCTAAGTGTAAGAAAATGTGACTTGAACACAAGGCCAAGGCAGGGATGATGGTCTGTGTCCTGAGCCCATCCCCCCTCCCCCCACAGTCCCCCATCTCATTGTCGTTTGTAAGGAGGGAGGGAGCTCTTAAGTCTATTTTTCCAGTTTGGTGAGTTTGAAGTGAGCTCAGAGATGTGTGCTTAGGTCTACAAACCAGCATCATTACGGCCTTTGTTTTAGACACAGTGAGGACTGATGGATGCCTGTTTCTAGAGAAGAGGAGGGGTTGCTCAGGAGGAATAAACCCAAAAGAACAGGCCAGCCTTTTATGGGGGGGCTGCTGTTGTTATGCCTCACTGCTTCATTGAGACCTCCTGATACCAAGCAACCGTGGCACAGCCTTGTGAAGTCAATGGGCAAATCCTCTGGCAGAGGTTGAAGGGAAAGAGCCAAGGACCACGGAGGCGGGGATTAGATGGAGCCATTTAAAAAATAAAAGTAAGCAATGGAAGGGATCTGGTCTCAGCGGGCCTTGCCAAGCAAACTCTGGGAAGCCCCATGGAGAAAGGATTTTCTCTGAGTTCCCTAAAGTGTTTGTGGTGCTTTGGCCATTACATTCCCAGGCTGTTTCTATGGCATTTACCAAAAGGGAGAGCAGTGTCATGATGTCCCTTCCCTTCCCATTCGGTACCCCTTTCTCAGCCTCGTGAAATAAGTCTCTGGCTTCAATGGAACTGTTTAAAAGGAAATGGGTGGGAAGGCATGGGAGATATATACTGGCTAGGCCTGATTTTTCACAAAGAGAAACTCTTTAAGAGTAAACAGTTTATTTTTTGTTGATTTTTTTCAAACAAATGGAATTGCTTAATTAAAAAAAAACCTTATCTCTTTTTTCCTTAAATACTACAGACAATCTCATTTTTTTTTTTTTATCGCAGCAGACACCTAGAAACAAAACACGGGACCCACCAGAGAAAACTGGGCAATGAGGGAACGCATCAGAAATTCAAGTCGACTATGGGAGAATTAGTGCCAGTTGGCAGCTCTTGGTTCTAAACAGAAGTGGCCCGAGCCTACCGAGTTTGACAAAAGTTTCTTAGAATTGGGGAGCTGGGAACATTGAACTCCTTTTTAATCCTATTCCAATTGTTTTATGCATAGGGAAATGAAACGCAATGCATCAAATGAAGACCCAAAGAAACATTTAAAAACTCATTTGACTAGTATTCAGTATGTGAGACTAAGTAATAGCTTGTCCTCCTAGTTAACCTTGTCCTGGAATATATATAAGTTATTTGTAGCCGCCACTGCTATAATGTTTTCTGAAGGATGCCAAGCTGTATGCAGGATCTTTTTGCTAAAGTCCAGACTGTCCACACTGATCTCATCTTTTCTTCGCTTGCCCCCGACGCACACTTTTCGGGGTTTGAGGATAGCCCGGGGCTTGCTGTTTTCCCTCGAGGCCTCAAGTGTCACATCACGCTTGGTGTTGCGGTCAAACATCCTGAAGAAGTTGTTGTAGGAGCCGGTCATGATGACACTGCAGGGGAGAGGGGAGACTGAGCATGACAGAGAAGGGTGGGAGGAAGACATCCCCAGAGCATCTTTCAGGAGCAAAGGAGGCTTAGCATGGACATCTCAACTCACAGGGACCAGAGGGTTAAACTGAGAGCACTGACGTCTTTTTGAGTCATTAAAAGTGCCAAGCTCTTTGACTGGGCTTAGGACAAAGGGTTGAGATAACCATCAGTATTACTTATTTTTACTCCATAGAGACTTTTTGTTCTTGGGTCACTAATATGGTCCAGTTGTTATGATTCTAGGGTTACTGACCTTCCATTAGTGTAAGGAGGTGTGGTTGTTTGAAAGAAAATGCCCCTCAAAGGAGTGGCACTTTTAGGAGGTGTGACCTTGTTGGAGTAGGTTTGGTCTTGTTGGAGGAAGTGTGTCACTGTGGAGGTGGGCTTTGAGGCCTCATATATGCTCAAGATTCGGGTAGTCCAGTGTCTCAGTTTACTTCCTGGTGCCTTTGGATCAAGATGTAGAATTCTCCAGCATCATGTTTGTCTCCCAGCCATGATGATAATGGATTGAACCTCTGAAACTGTAAGCCACCACCTAGATAAATGTTTCCCTTCATAAGAGTTGCTGTGGCCATAGTATCTCTTCACAGCACCAGAAACCCTCAGACAGGAGGCCGCAATGAGTAGGTGTAAGCAGAAACACATGGAACAAGCAAACTATTTTCCAGGTGTGACACACAATTGTCTTGGAATTTCTGGGCTGTCTGAGCTCAGGGAACTTAGCTTGTCAGTCAGATGTGTGAGGTGCTGAAGCAGTGACTACCACAGGGTGGCCTCTCTCCTTTTAGGAGCCAGCTCTATAATCTGATGTTTCAGGAAACTTGTCCAGAAAATGGATGTCATCATCTGACCCAGAGAGACCATAAACAGATTTGACCACCCTAAATCTAAACTTTGAAGAAAGCATTGTTTTTGCAATATCTCTGCCCTCGGGGATGTCTATGATTGAGTGGGAGAGCAGTGAAGGCCGAAGACCTTCCAGCAACGGGGCACTGAATCCTTAAGGTTGGCATTTCAGATAGGTGGCAGGCAGTGGGGAGATACGGGGTGCCGTCTGTACCCCGTGTGTACCATCTCATGGTGGCACCTCAAAGAGGCTGACAGATTGTGTTTGGGAAGGAATGCCTGGTGTCATCTGTGTTTTGGTGGAGGGGAAAAAAACTGATAAGGCTGGCTTGCTTTTGTCAACTGTGCAGATTAATCAAAGGTTGAATTTTGTTTCACTGGCCAAATAAAGGGATGCTATAGATAAAGGGGTATCTATCTGGCTGGGTGCTCCAGTGAACTGTCATGGGGATACGGATACAAGGGATTCTACCTCCACAATCCCAGCTTTCAGTAGCTCATGCAAGGGAGTTTCAGGGGAGATGAAGAAGGTGTGCACACTGACAGCGAGTGTGACGAACACAGAATGCACGTGTGCAAGGCCACAGGGTGTAAGTACCTAGCCACCTGATTTTGCAGCTTCGGGGACACTGATGTTCACTTCTCTATCAAGATCTAACTTACTTTTAGGCAAGTAAAATGTTTTTAGGCAAGGAATATGTTTTAGCCTTAAATATCTTAACTTTATCTGAATCCCGAACAAAATTCCCAGTTTTGCTATGGAAGAACTGATCTCAGGACTCGAAGTCATAAGTATTGCTTTCTAATGTTCGAGGTTGGGCCATCCCTGTCACTTCGCTTCCTCTACTGGGAAACAGAGATGATGGAAACAACCCTGCTGGATTGTGGCTGGAATTTGAAGATGTGTGTAAAAAAATGTCTTGTGCATAGATACCTAGTAGTCATTGGTTATGAATCTATGTTAATGAGGGGCAAAATGTCGTAACAACAGTTGTGTAAATTGTATCAACTACCAATGACTAATTGGTAAAGGAACAGGTTGGCTTCTTTCCCTGGGGACTCTGGTTCATGTGGTTTAGTTGCTTTGCTCTCTTATCCTGTAATGAACTGGATAGTTGTAACTGGGGTCCTTTGCTACATGTTTACTGCATCTAGTTCAGCTGAATTCTACAGAAGAAGATCCGGTGGTGGTTTGGGAAGGGGGCAAGATAGTCAGAGCCCATGGCACTGACTTGAAGCTGGAATCTCAGAAGGCCTGCTGTGCAAAAATCCCATGCTATTGAATGCTACGCCACTTTCATCAAGGAGCTAAGTGAGCCCCGACAGCCTGCATCTAGTTTATAGCTAGTCAGAGAATCATCTGTATTTGTCAAACTGAAAATGAACTATTGGGAGGTAATATGAAGTATTGTAGAAATCAAGGGCCTTAAAACACTAATAAATCACTCTGAAGGAATGTGATAAATGAGATTGGCTTGAATTCTGTTAATGAAGCACTATAGCCTTCAGTCAGGTCTGCTCTAGCAGCTTCTAGGTCTAGTAACCAGAGTTATGCAGGAGAGGATTTCCTGGTGTTTTACCAGTGGTCTTGAGTAGGCATCCAGCCCTAGCTTTCAGGTACCTTGTATGTCAAAGACAGCATTTTCTTGTTGACACTGAACTGTCACCTGTACCAGGTCTGAAACGAACTTGGGGCCTCACCGCATCCTTCTCTTTACAGGCTTGACCACAGACTCCGGTTTGTGGCCTGCATAATTTATCCTGTTCAGGTCTTGGGGTCCACACTGAACTCTGTTCAGATGCAATCCATTTAGGGCAAATCGTCCAAAGTCTCCTCAAGGGAAAGACTCTCAGCCCAAACACAAACGTTTCTTACCTGTCTGACCCATTCCATACACACTCAAATTTATCAAAAATGCAGTCATTTTCGTAGAGGGAGCACAACTTGCTGCGGAGGTAGTCATGAACCTGAGAGGAAACATCAAGAACATGGCATCATCATAAAGGGGCGGAGTCTGGTGAACACAGACGTGGTGATATGAGTTGTTCAGCCCCTCTGTACGCCCTCTGGCATTGCAGCAGGAGGCTCTGCACTGAATACAGGCTCAGAGCCCTGTCTCGTCAGTGAGCTTCTCTCATGCCAGTGTGGACTGAAGAAGGTTGCTTGTGTAGAGAATGGCATAATGCAGGAGCCTGTAAGTGGTAGTATTATGTTTTGTTTATTGTTGGTGTATGCCTGCATGATGTGTGTATGCAGGCGTGTGCACACGTGGCAGGCAGAGGACAGTTCTGTGGAGCTGAGTTTCTCTTTCCACTTAGATGTGGGCTCTGGGGATTGGATTAAGGTCATCAGGTGTTAGAGACTAGTATTCATTTAGGCTTTTGATACATGGCTGTTCACCACATGTCTGCTCTGGGCAGAGCACTGGGGAAGACACCATAGAATGGAATAGATCCATGAGAAGTTTTGGACAGAGCTAAAATCACAGAACATGGAAGTGTGGAGAAGGGCACTGAGAGAAGAGGGACATTATTTTTTGTAGGATGAGGACGCAAGGTTACATGTGATGGGGTAACACAAGGCCTCTGCGGAGAGTGAAGGAGTCTGAATGACATCTGGAGGAAAGGCTTCCCGACCTTAGGGAAGAGCATACACAGAAGGCCATAGGCACAAGTCCGGGAAGGAGTGTGACAGACCTATGGCGAGTAAGCAGATCTTTAGTAAGAGACATCACAGGAAGGACCTCTAAGTCTGCGTGTTCCAATCAAGGGTAAGAGCGAAAGGCCAAGGGCAAGAGTCTAGCTTTTGCTTCGCTGATGATGACTCAGACTAGGGCAAGGGCAGCAGCTAAAATCTAGTGGGGTCTGGGGCTCTGTTGGTACGACACAGAGCAACCCTGTGGGGTGAGCAGAAAACTGAGCCAAAGAGGGTTCCTGACCTCTCGCTGAGTATAAGGTGGCTGGGCAGGAGGGGCTGCTGAAGTCCTTCTGAGGAGACAGAGGAAGCCCTGGATTTGAAAACTGAATCCCTTAATGAAAGAGAAACACTGATAACTCAAGCTAAAACGAAGGTACAGGTGAAAAAAATATTCAGGCTTTCAATTAGAAAACTCAGGGGAAAGCCTTTTACATAGAAGAAAAAATATCAGGTCTCAAAGATTAAGTAGAGGAATTAGATCACACAAACAAAGAACATGAAAGATTAAAGTTCACACAGGAAAGGACTATACAGAAACTGTGGGACACTATGGAAAGATCAAATCTTTGAACTATAGACATAGATGAGAGAGAAGAATCTCACGTTGTTGGCATAGACCAGATCTTAAAGCTTATAGAAGAAAATCTCCCCTAAGGAAAGACACTCCCATATAGATACAAGAAACACACAGAACAGCAAACAGAAGAAGAGCTCCCCATGGCATAACATAGATAAAACACTAAGTACATAGCCCAAAAAAGAGAATGAAAGTTGCAAGAGAATAAAAACCCCAGAAATCATATATAAAAGAAAGTCTATCAGAATAATAGCTGATAGAAACCTGGAAAGTCAGAAGAGCCATGAACTTCAAATTCAGAATGGTAATGGAGGCTAACCTAGGTGACTGGACAAAGCCAAACTATCAGCTATAGTTGAGAGAAAAAGGAAAACTTCCCATGGTACATATAAACTAGAAGAATTGATGTCCATTAAGCCAGCCCTCTGAGGAGTAAGAATAGTCAAGTGACTCTAGAGAGAAAACGAAGCTGTAATTACTGAAAAATGAAGTATGATTAAGAACACAAACAGCAAAACAAAATACACACACAAACACACCCAAAATGACTATAATCAACACAAACCTTTCAATGATAACTTAAATATTAATGACCTTAATATTTCAATTAAAAGACACTTTGGCTAAATGGATTAGAAAACAGAAGCAATTAATCTTTCTGTCTATAAGAAATGCAACTTTGAAGATATGCAGGTCTACAGAGAAAGGATAGAGAAAAGTATTCCAAATAAATGGAACCAGGAAGCAAGCCAAGCAGGTATTGCTATCCTAGTAATATATGCCTTCATATAAAAGTTAATCAGGCAGAAAAGCAGGTAGGCTAACTGCACATCTTCACCTCACCCTCCTCTCTTCCAAATCCCACCCCAGTCTCATCCCCAGCTCTGTAGCAAATCATCTGCTGCAGCCTGCCCTTCCTCTCAGATCTCCAGAGGATCAAGAAGACCTCTCCCCACTGCATCCTCCCTCCCCCAACTCACCCTCTTGTCCCAGGTCACACAACTCTGGGGATTCCCTAGGAAGTCATGGGCCACACCTCCCAGGGAAACAGGTAGGCTAACTGAAGATCTTCCCTCCTTTCTCTTCTCCTCCAAATCTAATCCCCCAGTCTCAGTCCCAGCTCTGTAGCAGAACACCTGCTGTAGTCTGGTCTCACTTTCTGACCCCATTAAAAGGTGGTAAAAGCAGATACCTTGCTTTCTCCTTCCTGTGGACCCTCTTCTAGGCTATTCCTATTCCTAAGGGTCAGGTCTTAATACCTGGAAAATCACTGTACCTGGAACCCCCAGTGACTACACCTGGAGGGATCCCAGAAACATTCTATACCAGGCAACACTCAGCCTAAGACCACTGTCCTAAGAACCAGAGAAGGCAACAGAAATCAAGGAGCAAAGTACCCAACAAAGACAGGACCAGAAACCAGCACCTAGATTACAGACATCCCAAACTCAGATGCTTGGATGCCAGTGTGAAAACATGATAACTCCCAGGGCAAAGTCTCAATGAGAACCCTGCAACCCTACTGCAATAGTCCCTGAGAAATCCAACATAACTGAAGTACAAAATAAAATTGAATATGATAGAGGTCCTTAAAGAAGAAATAAATAAATCCCTTAAAGAAAACTATGAAAACCCAAACAGCGGAAGGAAATGAATAAAAATAGTTCAAGACCCAAATGTGGAAATAAAATCAAAGGAAACCAAAGCCCAAACTGGCAAATCTAGAAATAAAAAAGTCTAGGAACTCAAAGAGGAACCTCAGAGGCAAGCCTCACCAACAGAATACAAGTGATGGAAGAGAGAACCTCAGGCATTGAAGATAAAAGAAATCGATACCTTGGTCAAAGAAAATGTTAAAGCTAGAAAACTCCAGGCACAAAACATCCAGGGAATCTGGGACACTGTGAAAAGATCAAATCTGTGAACAACGGGAATAAAGGAGGGAGAAAAAACCAAGGTCAATGTCACAGAAGGTATTTTCAATAAAACTATAGAAGAAAATGTCCTCAAACTAAAGGAGATGCAGATCAAGGAGCAAAGTACAGGAAACCAAACAGACTGGGCCAGAAAAGAAATTCTCTCAGCAGATAATAATCAAGACACTAAGTGTATAGAACAAAGAAAGGACATTAAAATTTGAAAGGGAAAAAGTGACACATAGAGGCAGACCTTTTAGAATGACACCTGACCTTCCAGTGGAGACTCTCAAAGCCAGAAGGACCTGGACAGACATTCTACAGACCACAAGCGCAAACCTGGATTACTATACCTAGCAGAACTTTTAGTCACCATAGATGGAGAAAGACATTCCATGAGAAAACCAAATTTTAATAGTATCTATCCACACATTCATCTCTCCAGAAGGTGCTAGAAGAAACCTCACAAAGAATAAATAATCCCAGATCAGCAAATCAAAAGGGGGGCACTACCACAACAAAAATAAACAATAATCAATGAACACTGCTCATTGATAACTCAACATCAATGGTATCAGTTCCCCAATAAAAAGACTAACAGAATGCATGTAAAAACAGGACCCATCCTTCTGCTGCAGCCAAGAAATACAATTTAATGTCAAAGATCACTTTGGGTTAGATAGATATCATCTCAGGGTAAAAGGACAGAAAATGCTATTCAAAGCAAATGGAGCTAACAAGTTGATGTAATAGGCTTCAAAGCCAAAACTAATCAGAGCAGATAGGGAAGGACACTACATACTCATCAAAGAAACAATTTAAGAGGTCACACACGGCAATTCTTGATATTTATGAAGCAAACAATGGCATCTAAGTCATAAAAGAAACACTATTACAGCTTAAATTACAATCAGCCCTCACACACTGACAGTGGGTGACATCACTACCTTACTCTTGCCAATATACAGGTCATGCAAAAAATAAACAGAGAAATGCTGGAGCTAATTTATACCATAAACCAAATGGACCTAAGAGATGTTTACAGAACATTTTACCCAAACACAAAAGAATGTACCTTCTTTCCAGCACCTCATAGAACTTTCTCTAAAACTGACTACATACTCAGATACAAAACAAGTCTCAACAGATTAAAAAAAAAAGTTGAAATAGCATCCTGCATCCTGTCTACCCACCATGGATTAAATAAAGCTGGGTATCAACAATTACAGAAACAACAGAAAGCTTTCAGGCTCATGGAATGGAACAACTCAACTACATTCAATGAAAAATGGGTCAAGACAGAATTAACAAAGAAATTAACACTTTTAAGAACTGAATGAAAATGAAAACATAACATACCAAACTTAAGTGACACCAAGAAGGCAGTTCTCAGAGGCAAGCTCATCACATTAAAAAAAAAATTGGAACATGCCGTGCAGTGGTGGCACATATCTTTAATTCCAGCACTTGGGAGGCAGAGGTAGGCGAATCTCTGAGTTTGAGAGCAGCCTGGTCTACAAAGCAAGTTCCAGGACATTCAGATCCATTACACAGAGAAACCTTGTCTCGAAAAATAAAAACAAACAAACAAACAAAAATTGGAGCAATCTTACACTCACAGTACCTGAAAGTTCTAGAAAAATGAACCCACACCCAAAAGGAGTAGATGGCAAGAATTAATCAACTTAGGGAAGAAATCAATAAAATAGAAACAAATAACCAAAGGGCAGGGAGAATATCCAA